>APFE030347579.1:244938-258595 GCA_000404065.3 Pinus taeda
CTCTCTTGCTCTCCTTCTCTCAATCTGCTCATGAAAGAATTGAATCGAATGTGATCTTTTCCTCCTTTTCCTCTTTTAATATAACTCCAAGTGACTTTTGGGTGATCCAAGTGACTTTTGGGTGATCTCTAAATCTAATGGCTGAAATAGATGTAGATCAATGGCTGAGATTAAATGCACATTTAAATCTCACTTTCTATTTTTTAATTCACCCCACTTTAATAAAGACCCACTTAGTCATTTATTTCCAAAGTCACTTTTCATTTCTAATTTTTCATTGACTTTATAAAAATCACTTTAAAATTAGACTTAGTAACTTTATCACTTAAAGTCACTTTTAAATTAGATTTTAACTTTATAAAAATTATAAAGTCACTTTAGGAGAAAAATTAAAATCTTTTGGACACTTTTCCCTAGGCCAAAGATCAAAGCCTAAGGGAACCACCTGTCCTCCGGTACCAAATTTCAACAGTTAGAGGCTTAGGAATGTCATGATCTATGAATTCCTTGAGGCCACTATCTTCCAAAACTACCTCCATATCATCCTTCTAAGCTATGTAATTCGAGTCGCCCTTCAAGGCATACTCAAGTCGCAACCCGTAGAAAGACATATTACTTCTCTAAAGTATGAACTTGCAAATTCAATTTCACTTGCACACCAAACTCGAAATATCCTCTTCTATACTGTGTTCAACTCCGATACCATGTAGATATTTCTACCAATCTAGCTCTGATACCATGTATATTTTTAATCCATAAGCCCTCAACTGATTGCATGCACCCTCTCTACAACTCAGAAAATTATACTATTGATATTACACTGTCCCTGCACTCTAATCTCAACTGGGTATTCCTTTGAACTGACATGCATGAGTTATTTATGAGTAAATATTCAATTAATTGGTGTGGTACTGGTGATGCACTAGTGCACTACTCCACTACTAGTCCTGTACTAGTTCCTCCAACAGTTAGAACTAGTTTAACTAACTATAACTGAGATAGTCTGAGTTATCTACTTACAACTCAAAAGAACTCAACCCGGGACCCTAAAATTTAGGGACCACTCTACATGAATCTACATAGACTTCCAACTTGATTTTCCTAAGTCAATTAAGTCATTTTAACTTAATTAACTATTACAAGTTGCCATGAGAATAGAATTTCGATTTAATTCCCAATTTAGTTCAAGGAAAAATTAAATTACAATTACTAGATGCTATTTTTAACATTTGTTGTTGGTATTTTCAAAAAATTTAGTGAGTGCAAAAAAATGGCTAAGGGGGTTTTCCCACTTTTTATTAAAAGGGGGCACATTTATTTTTATTAGAAAAGTGTGGCAAAGTAATATTTTATTAGAGAATGGTGGAAAATATTATTTTATTAAAAATGGTGGTAAAAAACTATTAAGTGGAAAATATCCCCCACATGTAAAATAATATTAAAAAAGAGCCTATAATGATGGAGAGAAATTATAAAAGGAGTAAAGACTCATTTGTTGGGCATCCTTTGACTATTACACTTCTCATTTCATCTTCACTTAGAGTTTTTAAGCACAAGGGCAAGAGTGTTGTTTAACACTAGGAATTCCAAGCAGAATTCCACCCTCATTTCAGAGAACTTAGAGTGTTTCCCTAGTGAGTAACTTGGGAGTCCATTTAAAGGCTTCCTCAGAGCTTCATTGTAGAAAATATTTCTAGCACTGCTCTTTCTTGGGTGCAAGGTAGTTCGAGTTACTCATTTTGGTCCAACATACAATGAGTTGGAGTTTGGGTTATTTGTAGGAGGATTTTCCTATTTGGAGCTAGAAATTTTGTAGTGATTTTGTAGGGATAGAGAGAAACAATTCCGTGGGATGAAATTATCTTCATTTGGAAGTTCAAATGGGTTCTTGGAAAAGCATTCACAGGGATAGGGGAGGTGTTTCTACCGGAGAAGATACATGCTGGAGAAAGTGGGTTTTTAGAGGGTAATTATGTAAGGAAATTAGTAGGCACTTTCCAGAGAGAATTTGGAGTTTTGACAATAGAGAATTATTCCAGCAGTTCATACAGTTGGATAGAGAGGCAACTCACACTTCTTGGAGGCCTCTGGGTTAGTTGGAATCAACCCAAAGTATTTCTGGATATTTGGAGGAGAGGCCATGGATAAAATTTCATAATTTTTTGAGCAGTATACAATGTAGAAATATAGTAGGGCATATAACTAACTAGAGAGCGACTAACACCCCTTTTGGAGGGCTTCCTCACCATATGGATTCAACCAAAACCATTTATGAGTTTTTGTGGGTTTTGTGATGATTGACGCTATGTGATTTATTTCACTAGTTTCAATCCCACTTATTCACCCCTGTGAGCATCACCCGATGCAATAAGTGCTAAGTGAACTATTCAAATCATGAGAAATTAGTCACTTACAACTACCTCTTATGGAAATGGCCATACATAAATGACTTACTTAACGCAGTTGAATCCCAAAAATGATATCTAATATAATGCACTACGTAAACCCCCTATACTTAAATTCAAAAAGAGTGAAGGGATCTCCACTTGAATGGTTCATGAGGCACAATACTTGCTAAGGTTTTGCAAATGGGGTAACAAGCTAAGTGGGCTTGATTGTGGGGAAAACTCCACAGTTAAGCGCACTTGAGCCAGAGGCGATCTGGGATGAGTGACCTCCAGGGAAGTCCTGGTAACCGGGTGCAAGCCTCGGAAGTGATGATTGACGCTGTGTGATTTATTTCACCAGTCTCAATCCCACTTCTTCAACCCTGTGAGCATCACCCAATGCAATGAGTGCTAAGTGAACTATTCAAATCATGAGAAATTAGTCACTTACAACTACCTCTCATGGAAATGGTCATACATGAATGACTTACTTAATGCAGTTGAATCCCGAAAATGATATCTAATATAATGCACTGCGTAAACCCCCTATACTTAAATTGAAAAAGAGTGAAGGAATCTATACTTGAATGCTTCATGAGGCACAATACTTTCTAAGGTTTTGCAAATGGGGTAGCAAGCTAAGTGGGCTTTTGATTGTGGGGAAAACTCCGCAGTTAAGCACACTTGAGCCAGATGCATTCTAGGATGGGTGACCTCCCAGGAAGTCTTGGTTACCAGGTGCAAGCCCCGAAAGTGATGATTGGTGCTATGTGATTTATTTCACCAGTTTCAATCCCACTTCTTCACCCCTGTGAGCATCACATGATGCAATGAGTGATAAGTGAACTATTCAAATCATGAGAAATTAGTCACTTACGACTACCTCTCATGGAAATGGTCATACATGAATGACTTACTTAACGCAGTTGAATCCCAAAAATGATATCTAATATAATGCAATGCGTAAACCCCCTATACTTAAATTCAGAAAGAGTGAAGGGATCTCAACTTGAATGGTTCATGAGGCACAATACTTGCTAAGGTTTTGCAAATGGGGTAGCAAGCTAAGTGGGCTTGATTGTGGGGAAAACTCCATAGTTAAGTGCGCTTGAGCCAGAGGCGATCTGGGATGGGTGACCTCCTGGGAAGTCCTGGTTACCGGATGCAAGCCTTGGAAGTGATGATTGATGCTATGTGATTTATTTCGCCAGTTTCAATCCCACTTCTTCACTCCTATGAGCATCACCTGATGTAATGAGTGCTAAGTGAACTATTCAAATCATGAGAAATTGGTCACTTACGACTACCTCTCATGGAAATAGTCATACATGAATGACTTAATTAACGCAATTGAATCCCAAAAATGATATCTAACAAATTATTTTTGGGTAGTGTGCAGTTCCCTCTAGGGACACTTCCACACTTGGGTTGGAGCTATCTTTTCTAGGTTTTTCTTAGCTTGCATGGCAAGCCTAGGTTCTATCATTTCAACTCATTTTATATACATGTTCCTAGTTTATTAGTAGATTGGTTCAAAATATTTAGTTGTCATCTCTTGTGTTTTAATTTGTGACCATCTCCTTCGTTTATTTTGTTGTTCCTTGTAAACTTCCTTAGTATTTGCTGATATTTCCAATTGGTGATATTACAAATAAATAGAAATCTACTAGTACAATAGAGTGCATTGGAGGTGCCTCTAGAATGTGCCATGGTTCTCTTAGGACATGAAAAAATAAGCAAAAGCCACACATGCAAGAGTGAAAGCGACACATGCAAAAACAAAGAAAACACAAGAAACACATGCAAGAGTGTAAGCAAGAAAAAGAGACACTTGAAAAAGTTAGAGCAAGCAAAAATGACACATGTAAGAGCAAAATAAAGCAAAAGCAACACTTGCAAAACCAAAAGTGACAATTGATAAACTCACCCAGAAGATGGGGCATTTGCAACCACGAGTGAGAGCATGCTCCTTATACTACAAAAGTGCAAAGAGATAAAAAACGAAAGATGAATGTGAGATGAGCTATGGATTGGAATATTTATATAGGGAGAGAAGACATGCATTTAAGGTTACTATTTGTGAGTGTGCTTATTACATATCAGTGAAATAGGAGTCAATAGTGAATTGACTGCCACTAAGAGGTGTGACAGTGCTCACTTGAAGAAGTACACTCTTATTGTCAACAAAGAGTGCACAATCACTATCTGCAGAGGATTCCCTTACACTATTAATGGGAGTGATAATTGTGCAATCACTGTGGGCATGGATTGTACAATGACTGTAAGAAAGGATTGCGCAATCACTGTGAGCAAGGAATGTGCAGTGACTATGAGCAAGGATTGCACAGTTGCTATGAGCAAGGATTGCACAGTTGCTATGAGCAAGGATTGTGCAATCACTATCACTAGAAATTGGGAAATCACTGTTGGGTAGGATTGCACAATCAATGTATCTAGGGACTATGTAATCATTGTCTCTCAACAAGATATGAACTATCTTTCCTGGTTGGAAGAAGTGTTCTTGTGAAGCCATCAAGAGTTGGGCATGTGAAGGAAAGTAGTTTGACACTTAAGATTCATAAAGGAAAACTTGAATACTTAAACAACATGATTGAGAATGACAATAGTGGATTGAAGGAAATGATGGCATGGTCATAAGGAGGCTCCAAAATTTTAAAATAGGCAAAATTTTGGAGGGTGTTGTAGTAGCAACAACACTTGGCGACACACTGGAAGAACCCAAGCTTCTCTGTTTAGGTCTAACATTAAGTATGAGGTCTATCCTTCTAGAAGTATTTTCTCATCCTATTGATCAGCCTAGCTTCCTTACTTAGCCTAGTTAAATATGTACTCTATTCTATTCCTCTTGTCGGCTCAATGCACTTCACAAGACTAGTCAAAATTTAGTTGTTTCGATTAAGGAGTAGGAGTATATGAGCTTTGTGAGTTTAAAATATTCAGACTTTTAGTATCATCTCTGGTGTTTCTCCATTATGAGCAGACCTGTTTAGTATCCGACTGGAATCACTTCAAGGAATCAACACTGCTAGTGAGCCTGTTCAGTACACTGGTGAAGTTTCTTGCTTCACCTCTCTGCGCAGGAAGCCTTTCTCTTCTTTCAACCTTTCTTTATTTTATTAGTTCATGCACATTAACATTTTATCGACATTTATTTCTCCAAGGGAGGAAGGGGGGTCTCGACTTATTATATGAGTAAGAGAGCTTGTTCCTTTTTTTGCAAAGACTCTTATAGGTACCTTTGAAATTAGCTCACTCGCTGAAGTTTTATCCTTTCCGTTTTCTACTCGACTGAGTTGACATGTTCAAAACCGGTCAATATAAATGGTCAATTCAAGGAATGAAAATCCCATTACAGATACGAACATTGTATTCTTGCTAAGGTTTTAGTTAGGAATGAAATGTATTTCATCTAAGCATCATAGACTCTTGAAGATATAGGCTCACAAAGAAGGGGACCAAAGTTAAATAAGAATTGCCAATTTTCATAGCGCCCTTTTAGACTTTTCCACATTACATCAAACCCAAATGAGACAACTTTCACACACGGTCTTATTAAAACAAAACATGAAAAAATACATGAAAGAAAACATGGAATGGCATAAAAGACAAAAAATAAGAAAGCAAAATAACATGTAAAACCAATAAAGGGAATGTAGAGAACAAAACTCAAATCAAAAGAGGAATACAAGAAACATGTTGTAATGCAATGCAAAAGTAACTAGAATGTAAATAAGCAAAAGAACAAAAATAAACCTAAATACTAATCTATCTAAAATTCGAAGGTCGGGATTATGTGAAATCAAATTTCCAATGAAGCCACAAGAGTTTCTCCTGACCTCCGAAAAAAAAAGATAGATTAGACCATTACAAAACAATATGCAAAGATAAAGATGTTTACGTGAACAATTTGCACAAGAAATTGAAGATCTCATATGCAAGAAAAACATTGTGCTATAAAGACTTGCCTTATCTAAACTTTAGATCTACCTCGATGAAATGAACTTGCAAATTCATGTCCATCCCTATGTTCATTAAGCTCAAGATAATATTGGAACTTATGATCAACAATAGAGCTTGTGAGGTATGATTCTTCCAACTAGTCGACGATTGGATCCTAATACTGAAAAAAACCGATTTGAAAGGATTGAAATTCTTGTAGAGATAAACAATTAATCTATGCATTGGTCCTATGAGGAGGATATCATGAGAAAGAGATAACCCAATCTTGTTTATGAACTTTGTCAAGGTCATGAGGCATTGACATAACCATCACCAAAAACTGAAGTGCCTCAAATTCTTAACAATTATCCAAATGGTGAGATAGTGAATCATAAAAATTTGCAAGTTTGATGCAACCAATAGATTTAAGCCAATGACTATCATCATATAGACAAATGGGAAAATAATTAATAATATGAATTTTTTTAGTATGTTGATACGATCTATCAGTTAGCACATGAGATCCTCAAGATAAAGACGTGTTGATTTGAGAGGTTTTACAAATGATATCTACATCCATGAGGGGTAAGCATTCCAAACCTAAATTCAATACAAGGGATTTGTAGGAATCATTAGATCTATCTTTAAGATTAAGAAGATTAACTTGAAAAAACTAAAAATCCTTAAGGAGTAAGCTTAGATCCAATGAAACAATGCCAAGAAAAGAATCATGCAAGATAATTCTAATTTGACATAGTTCAAAGATCTCACCAGGATTACAAGATCTTGACATAACCAGCAACCGAAAATGAAGTGCCTTGACTTCCTAACAAGTCCCTAAACTTCCAAATATTAGATGATTTAATTTTGAAAGCATGGCCATATCAACATTTCTGTGAAGACAAATATCATCAACTGCTTCAACAATATCATTTCGAACCAGATGGCAATTGTTAGGATCAATGATTTTATTGGTCATTTCATTCTACATTATATTCAAACTCAATCATTTTGTCTTGTTTTATGTCTATTGATGTAGAACTCCTTATTTCCTACCTTTGATAGATCCCTTCCTCTCAACTTCAACACATTATCTAGGAAGTGGATTAAGAAACACCACAATACTTCAGAGCTTACAATCCTTAGTGGTAGGTTTCCATGCATTTGATTAGGGGTCTTCATTATTGGTTCCCACTTGAAATATTCTACGAGTTTTCTACCTCAAACCCTTTATTCACACTCTCTAGATTGTACTGCGCATCTTGGAGACTATCATTCTTATCAGTGGCCATCCTTGCATCTATTATTGGCCTTCATAATTGACTACTAATTAGACTATTTCTCGCATGTTCGACATTAGCTCACTTATTCACATGTGTAGAATTATGTTTTTATGCAACAATGATGAAGACCTTGGGTAGAGTCTTGCATCACTCAACCTTGTTCCTCTCCCAAGTTGTGACTATTGTTTTACGGATACAACTTATCAGACTAGTTACATTATGACATCTATCCACATTGTGCTTATTAGTGGATGATCTGTCATAGATCCACCGAACATCATTCTGGTTTAGCTAATGAGCATGGGAATGCCCAAATCAGGACATGATTATATATTTTGACATATGTTTGTTTTTTGCAAGCCTAATTCTATTATGGAACTCTAAAAATCTTTCTCTTCAATTATGTTATTAAGTATTCCAACCATTGCCTTCTTCTATGGCCTCACACTTTAAGGGGCATTTGTTATATAGGAGAATACCTCCTTATCAGCTTAGAGGAGAAGGCCATCTTTTTGACCGGAATCCACCCTTGCTTAAATCCTTTTCCCATTGTAATGCACCCCTAAAGACTAGTATAAATCATGTTAACACTTGCCAGTAACCATTAACTTGTGCTACCCTAGTAATGGACACTCTGTTTATTCATGGGGACTATATTACTTGAATTTCATGTAGCCACGAGAAAAATTCAAGATTTGAATCATTGTGACTCCATTTTTCACTCAAGTGGACTCTAAAAAGGTGGAAAAATATTGCCTCAAGATCATCCTTTGATGTTTCCTATCCTAGCCAAGCAAATTAAAGTCGGAGAAATCCATAAAACAGAGGAAACATCTTCCACCCTAATGGATTTTTCCCAAAGTAAACTGGAGGAGAAAATGGTTATATTTTGAGCCTCCCCTTGCCTATATATTGGAGGCCAAGCCATTGAGATTAGGATCAAAATTCATGTTTTATGCTACCAAGATATCAGTTGAGAGAGAGATTGAGGATCTAGGATCTAGGGAAGGTCTTGTTGCAATAACTCGTGGTTGTAATCTTCTTTCATTAACTAAATATATAGATGTTCTATTGTTTTTCCCATATAATTATTTCACGCTTATGCATATGTTGTAATGAATTGGATTATGGTTTATTATTGATGTATTTAATGGTATTATGTTGCTTACTTGCTAGTGTTTTAGATTGGTAAGTTTTATATGCTGTGAAGATCATGATTTCCTATATTGTGTGGAGGTTTCATCCTTGGGTCTGGCTGAGGATAATTTCCCAACCACACTGAATGTTCTAGCTGATTTTTGCATAAGGATAAGCATGTTATCTTTCACCAATTCTTTGTCAATTTCAATCTAATGTATACTTTGTTGAATACATTTACCTTTACTACAATAGGTTCCTTTATTTGTTTTCTTTAGGTTCCAGAAAAACCTAAGAGGATTTTCTAGTTTGTCCATCTAAGTTAAAATCCCTATATAAAATTCCATAGTAAGATGTTTGTGATGCTTGATTGTATGTGATGCGTGACTGTATGTGATGCCTCACTATATAACATTCGATGTCATGGAAGATACACCAACATGATACCACTGTATTGATGCCATTGTATAGACCAACGTAGTGATGCCACTTAAAATAATGTCACAGAGTATAGGATAACGAGAATATAAATTAGTGAAGCCATCTTACGAACTGACATGTTTTAAGAATATGTGTGTATTGTAGCAAGCCTCATATTATTATGAGCCACAAAATTTATATATATAAAAACAAAATTTGAGTCATATATGTATTAATTAGAGCCATAGAGAATAATATCCACCCTACTGTGAACTACAAAGCATAACGATCAAGTCATATTGAACTTTATTTAGGTCACAATAAAACGATGACAATTCATGATGCCACTGCCATAATGGTAGTATCACAGAGTGTGTGCCACTGAGAATGTATTTTGAAATACAACAATGCAATTCCATTGTAAAATAAATCATAGAGCATGTGAGCCTAAGATCAAAGTCTTCCCTTTATCACAAATATTAGATCATTGTATCCATAGGAAGTCCAAAATTCTGTCCAATCCATAGAAATACATCAATACTAGCCATAGAAATTCATCCAATAAAACCACAAAGAGAGAGGTCCTTCAAGGATGCATCAAACTTTGATCCAAAAGCCAGCAAAGTGTGATCTTCATGCCACTTTCGTTAAACCTTAGATCTGATACCATGTTGAGAAATATAGAGGCTTATGAATTAGGGTATATTTCTCATCTTTAATAATTGCTTGTGAATGTTGCTCGCTTCTTATTAATGTTTATTATGCCTTCTTCATCAAAATATTATCAAATGTACAAAACATGAAGATCACAAAAATATAAAGAACACAAGATATAGGGTCCAAGCAAAGGAATAATCCCTCCATGGGAAAAACCCAGATTATAGAATTAGATCAAATTGAGATATCCAAGACCCATGACCATAAAGAGACTCCAACCCTCAAGATTCCAAGTCAATCCCTCCTTCCACATAGCAACTCCATAAAAAGTAAGAGACCATCAACATGTACATCATTAGAAACATTTATTCAATAAGACATACATCAAGGAAGAACTTCAACAAATCTAAACTTAAGATAAACCCTTCTTCACTTGTCAATTTCAGACTTCAGCCCTCCTTCCTTTTGTGATATTTCAAAACCTGTCATGCAAATTGTGTGTGTCTAAATGAGCTCAACTCTCACTCTATTTATATTTTACAGAAGGGTTCAAATACACATATCTTATGGGACAAGGCTGACTTGGCATCTAGAGGCAATTTTGACCCAAATTACATATTTGAAAAATATTTTTCCAAGCTATAAGAAAGACTTTGACCTTGACCAATAAAAATAATAATGAGAATGAAGAACATGCTTAAATAAAATGATAATTTTGACTTTAGCATGAAACCCATGCTTGAAAAATAAAATTCCTTTTACTTATTTTTGCTTTTACATAAAATATACAATGACATTAGTACAAAGATCATTATGAAGACCAAACCTAGTTACATTTTACAACACACAACCTACTCCATCATGAGTCTCAACTTCTGCTTCTCACAACATCCTATTTAACTCAACATTCTCTGCTAAAATGCATTGGTTTATCACTTTGAGCTTTTGAAGCCTCGCTTGCTTCAATCCTTTTCCCATATTTGATTCAACATCTAAAATCTTTTGTCAATCTTGCTATGATACCATACTTGATTTTATCTGGGGTGATCCTCTGATACAATGTTGATCTGGATTTGTCTCACTTAAAAGGATTTGATTGATAGGACCATTTTAATTAAACTTTATTTCATTTGAAGGCTTGAATCCAATTTGAATTAAAATATCATTTAATTGTGCTTTTTCTCTCTTTATAATCACTTAATGCATCTCAACATAATTCTGGAATGTAGAAAAACTTACACAAGAAACAAGAGACAAGACACCAAACACATAAGGGAAGATATCACCAAGTTGGTGACATATTTCACCCAGTGTGGGCTACATCTCCGGGCTCATAAATCCATGAACCGCTTCATTCTCTTCTTCAAAGATACTCTCCTTTACAAAGGGGTGAATTTCCACATCATCAAGTGGTAGTAGAATCCCACAATAGTGGTAGTATCAAAGAGATGTTCTCATACACAATTCCAGGAGTTGATTCTCACAAGCATCCAGCATAATCTGGATCCTCTCACATAAAGTGGAAACATGTCCTCTTGAATATATTTTTTAGATTCAAACCATAATCATCATCATTATACTAGTCTCACAATTCTAAGACCAATGACTCTAAACATGACTACTTTATGACAATGTGTCAAAATGGATGTTTTCAGCACTACGCCACCTCGGTTTGTGTGTAAAGGCTCAAATGATGAATTCCTTGTAATGATTTAGATCTTGATGCCTTGCTGCAGCACACAAAGAACACCAAAACATGCAACATACATTCATCCCTTCACATCATCCAAAGAGAGACAAAAACCATAAATACATAAAGTTTGTTGGCTTAGGTTGGGATGACCCAAGTTCAGAGTTTACTGTGCACAAACAAAACCCTCAATCACTGGCCTTGTCGGCAATGACCTACAAGAAAGTCGCGATCTTACCCAAAGTGACTATGGGAGGTTTCATAACCAATTTTCTGTAACCTTGAGGAATACTACGATGTGGAAATTCTATATTTTCTTATGCTTTAACACTTATAAATTACTTCACATTCATGAATTTTTTCGCACTCATATATTACTTTGCAGAATTACATTCATCACTCAAACATTTCATAAAAATACATAAACTTCAAAATACTGAAATAAAGTGTAGATGATAAGAAAAAGACATGAAGACACAAATTTTACCATGGTTCATCCCAATGTGGGACTAGGTCCACAAGAACTATTGCTTATAATAGAGAATTTGGTACAACAAACAGTTCTTTCCCTGCACACACAACTACAGGTTGTGTGCGCACTAAGCTACAAACGGTCTATACACTAAGCTACAAAACCAAGCCTCCACGCCCTCAGCTCTAGAGCCTCGCCCCTTTCTCTGAAGTACAGATCACAAAGATACAACACTAAAACACATATATGTATCAATAGATGACTTCCTTCTTTATTATTCATCCCTATATATACTATTACATGGAGGGATTACATCGCTACATTATAATGGACCCAATAACATGGTTTCCAAAATACAAGGGACTATGGTCCAAAACCCTTCAACTTTTACAATATTATATTCTTTTGCAAAAACCGAGGGGCTTCACTGTGGAGCCTGTTAGTGTCGGTCTTGAGCCCTCCATCGGTGATCAAAAGCTCTTTACATGTGCATAGGTAGGTGTCTCATCAGTATCAGTTTTGCATCCCGTTAGGCATGCCATAAAACTGATGGAGGAGCTGGTCCTTGTTCCCTTCTTGGCTTTGCTGGATCAGATCATATCATTTAAATGAGCTTGTGTTACACTTGTTTTATTTTTGTCTTGAAATCCCAAGTCTTAGGTCTATGGTTTTGGTCAAAAATCACTGCAAGGTCATGAATCAAAGGTCTAATAGTCCCCAGCAAGCCGGAAGGAGGTATGTAAATATGTTCCATTGATATTTTTTCATCAGGTACAGCTCATTTATACCTTGGATTTAAAAACCCTGTTTTTAAACCCAAGGTCATGTGAAATTTGCAAAAAATAAGGAAAATATTCAAAATTCTTCAAAATGCCGGCAATAACCCTGGTCTCCTCGCCAGAGTCCATCAGATGGTCAACTTGCAAAAAGAACGGAGTTAAAGCACTTAAAAGATCAAATTCAGGACAAAGGGAACTCAAAACAGTGTTAAAGTGAATGTCAAAACAAAAACATTAGAAAGTGGGTTTGGTAAGTTAATTTTTTCAAGTTTGGGCCTATAAAGAGTAAATTTCCCTCTAAACATGCTTCATTATGCATTTGAGAGCTTGCAAAAACGAGTGAGAGGTAAAAGGAGGCGATTTGCAGCAAGATTGAAATCATTTTCAGGGGCGCGACCACTCAGGCTCAGTGCGCGACTAGTTGGGTGGGGCGCGACCACTCAGCGACCCCTCTACAGTGTATTTTTCTCAAGGGCGCGACCACTGAGGCGGGGCGCAACCACTCACAGCAGGGGCGCGACCACTCAAACTGTTTTCTACAAAACCACTCCAAATCGACCAAATCGCCCTCTTGCTTGCTAAATCGATCGAGGTAGGCACTCAACTCATGAATGATGATTTGGATGGTGAAAATAATGATGTGTGTCATGGTTTTATCATTTAAAGTTGCAAGTGAATGGATTAATATGGCCGTTGCTAATGTTTGTAAAATGCTAGGGTTTTGTGACTGTTTCAAGTGTTTATTGTCCCATTGATCCCTTCCTTTTTCCCACTCTTTCATTAATAATCATGTTTTCATCTCTGTCCTATTTCATTTGCACATAAATGTTGCCCTACCCCCATCCCTAAAGTTATAAACCCTACCCCTCTCA
>APFE030347579.1:262319-276439 GCA_000404065.3 Pinus taeda
TTGCCACCAAAAACCTCAAAAAACTTTAAATCAATCCTCCTTATCAGTTTACTAGCCTAATATCTATGTTACCTTGATTGGTCATCTCTTCCCATTGAAAATTTAACGAGATTGACCGGAGAGAGCCTTCTCATACCCCTTAGGGCTAGCTACGAGGTGAAATGGTTTGATGTAGCCTTGAGATTTGTCTATCTCAGCCTAGGTGAAATTTCAAGTGCTAACAGAGCCCCTATGTTGCACGATGATTTTGCTGCGTGTTCTTCGTTGTGATCCACTTCTCTACTGCACGATCCACTTCGTACTCCGCTACATCCTTTGTAAGTCACGCTCCACAAAATTTAGAATCCTTGCCCAAAATCTAGCCAAGTTGCGTTATGCCCAATAAGCCCCCAACACTCACATGTGACTCGTCCTGAGTCACTCAGCTACTTTTCCTATGATATTGTATGAAATGTTGCTATATGCCTTGTTGAATTGTTGCAGAATATCTCCCGACTGCTTCTACTCATTGCGTGCTTCGTCTAATAGTGCTTCTGTGACATGTTCTGAAACCTTGTTTGTCAGTTTTTTCTCTATTTGTGGAAGTTTTTGAAGCTTTTCATCGATTTCCTGTCATAGATGAAGGGCCTCATCCAGCTAAGGTTGAGTCCTTTCTATCAAACTTTCCTCCTCCTTCTTTAACTCTTCGAATTTATTCTACAGCTCCTTTGACTCATTAATTTTTGCAAGCCTCTGCGAGATTGGAAAAGTGTTCGTAGCTACCCGAATCTCTTTCAATTGATGTTTCTTTTGCTACATTTCCTCTTGCAGTTTCTGAACATTTGGATCTTCTTGTAACGAAGTCCAAATTTTCATGCTCTCATCCAACAATTTTCCATTGTTGCCAATGTTGTGGAGATTCTGGCCATCCCACTCTTTATGTTAGTCTCCCTCTGTTCACATACTTTTGGTGGTGTGGCTGGTTGCGACTTCATTTTTAGGTCATTTATTTGCATTTCAACTTAAATTGCACTCCGACAATTTATCCTTCTTCTCCTTAACTAAAAGGTAGAGCTTCATGGCCTTGCCTTCTGCTGATTCATGCTTGCGAACATCCATGTCTAGAATTTCCTTGCAAGTGGCTTCAATGACCTCCTTTAGTCTCTGTTGTTGTAGCTCTTCCTATTCTTTGTCCTTGATGGCCTGATCAAGCTACTTCTTTGTCACAATGCGCTCTTGTTCTATTTGAATGTTGAAGTGTGAAGTGCGTTATTCTCGTTCCTTGAGCTCATTTGTGATACCTTGGTGAAATTCATGTAGGAATGGGGTGGGTAGTGTTTCCATCTTCATATTGGAATGGTCCCATCCTTTTTCTTGCCACTTTATTTTGGTGGAATCGAATTGAAGCGCTTTAGTAGGTATATGCATTATTCTCATCTAGAATGTAGTTTCTATCAATCTTTCTTGATGGAGTCCTTGGCCTATCTGTGCTGGTGGTTTGGATGTTTGCACCCAAATCTCTAGCTCTGTAATACTCTACTGCACACCTGTGATAAGATCACCATAGTGATCTTCCACCCTATTCCAGGATTTTGCTGTTATCTCCTTAACCTTGTCTCCAATTTTATCCAGGTCACCTTCAGTGATAACCATTGGTGTTATTTTTATTTATTTATCCGCCTTATGCTTCTTTTTTCTCTTAATGGTAGCTCCACCTTGGCTCTTTCTTTTCTCCGCGAAATTTTTTCTGTTTCTATCTTTTCTGTCTCCTTAGTCATATCCTCACCTCCTTGAGGATCCTCCTCATGGTGTTCTTCGTCATGGTGTTGTTCTTCATGGTGTTCTTCTCCCTCTTCCTCTTCCTCTTCTTCCTTCTCCTTGTCTTTTCCACTGCCTTCACCATGGTGCGCAGTGTCTAGTTCTTCTTCTTTTGTTGCGCTATCTCCTACTTCCTCTAGTGGAGTCATCCATTCTGTAGGCCATGTGTGTATTACTTCTACTAGATCATCTTATTTAACCATATATGGCAATGCATGCCATTCCTTCTTCATGTCTCTGCGCGCCTGTATGTACAACTTATGGAAGTCCTCCTTGAACCTTGCCACAAGGATTTACTATTTGTGCAAACTTGACAAAAGGCGTGGATACCAATTTACTAACTTGTTTAGATCCATTTGATATAATAGAAAAAATATCCTATTCTCTTGCGCTCGTGATGGTTGCGTGGTATGCCAAAACAAATCATACCTCACAGCCTCACATACATCTGCTTCTATCGGAGGAAGTTGCGTATCCTCCAGCTCCTTCCATGCCAACGTAAAAATGATAAGGATTAACTAGACATATTGAAAGTATGTACCTTTCTCATGGACCTCACAGTAGTCTCTAGGAATTCCTTGCATAAGTATCCAACCCAATTATATTGGACTCCATTTGCGCACTACATGGCTAAAGACACCACCGGCATAGGAACTTCATTTGTGCGACACTTCCTCATATTTGTTTTGGCCAAAATATGTGCAGCGAAGAACATTACTTGATTGTTGATTAAGTTTATGTCCTATCCCATATTTCTTTTGACTAACCCATACAACTTCTTCTTCATGTTCTCTACCACAGTGTAGTCCTGATCCTTTCCTACGAACTCCTCCATGGGGTTCCACCCTTGGTAAGGTAATCTAGTGATCCTCAAGATCAACATTTGGTCTATGGGGATCTTATTCCCCATCCACAGGTGTCCATCATGTATCAATACAAATAATCGGTGCACACATGCCATGTTTGCTGAGCTTTTTCTGAAGTACAACACATTCAACAAGTTGAGCTATCCTGACTGCGCCAACCCATTTGCCCACCATTGTGGTTCCAATCTCATCACTCCGATATCTGGGTAGTGAACCTGCTGCAAGTACCTGTTTGGTGTGAACTAAGGGTACTTCTTCCGTTCATTAATGTCATAGTCTATAAATTTGAGCTGCAAGATTTTCCCTAAGATCTCTCCTGAAAATGATGGAGCTTCTACAAACAGTGGTGTGAATGTCCCATACTTTGCATTTTTGGAATCCTTTACTGGTTTGGAATTTGTCTTCCTTAGTGGGATATATGAGGGTAGAGGTGTGATGAACTTCACGCCACCTTCCTCTGCCTGTATTTCCTCCACTTCTGGTTCAATATTGACCTACTCAGGTTTCTTCTAAGGTTTCACAAGTTTGGCAGGCTTCTTGTCTTGCTTTTTCTTGGTTCTTTCTTCCTTGGTTTGCTTCTGCCTTGGTGATGTCCGTTGTTTTTTTTACGGCGGTGCTATTGTTGTGGGTGATGCTACTGTCGGTGTTTCAATTGTTGGCATGGACATATCTACAGCTTCCATGACTCCAAACAATCCCTTCTCATGAAAATTCTACACAATCTCCTCCCAAGATCACTCAGATGACATACATAATGAAGTCTTTTGCAACTTCTTCGCATTAACAATCACTCAAGCTCTTGATTCAACAAAGTTTTTAACTGAGCGGGAGTTTTCTACTTATAACAATCTCAGCCTTTGAACCTCATCATTAGATTTGATTTTGTTTAGATTTTTTCATTAAATGCATATCTATCATTAAATTTTTCCAACTTGTCGTCTTAAATACAACTTTGTGCATGTCTTTTCCCTTTTAATGATCATATTTCTACTTTTCCGGCGAACTTAGAAAAATTCCCCAATGTAGCACACCTTCGTTGTATGTCACATCTTCCTTGCGAACTTCGACATATTCCCAACTGTAGAAAAGTGCTTTCTTCATCGAAGCTCTTTCTACAACATAGTTTATAGTTCAGTGCCTACTTTCAACTTCATGTGAAAATAATAATTTTCTTCTTTCTTCTTTAGGGTGAAGCTATAGGGGTAGGGTTATCCCTGTACAACTTCAACCTACTGTCATTTACTTTTTCTTGAATTAATTCTCCATTTAACTTCGCTAACTGTACTGCGCCTCCATCATTAATATACTTAATAACATATGGGCCTAACCAATGTGTTTTGAATTTCCGTGGAAATGTCACAAAATTATTGTCATAGAGGAGAACAAGGTCTCTTATCTGAAGCTTTTTTTTTTTAATGTGCCTATCATGCCAAGCCTTTTCTCTCACTTTTTGTACTTGTTGATGAAATCGTGCTATAAACCTATCCTCTTCCAGAGAAAGTAACTATGACATCCTTTCTTCCATTATGTCAAAGTGTGCCATATTTTTGAAAGCTGCAATTCTTAGGCTAGGGACAATGTATTGCATGGGCATCAGAACTTCCTACCCATAAACCAACCTAAAGGGTGTCTAACCTGTCAACTTTTTACATGTAGTCCTATAAGTGCATAATAGTGTTGGAATCCTAAGATCCCAGTCATCCCTATTTACATTGCATACCTTGGTCAGTGCATTCTCCAAAATTTTATTGAATGGTTCTGTTAACACCG
The DNA here is from genome assembly GCA_000404065.3 of Pinus taeda. Classification (NCBI taxonomy): domain Eukaryota; kingdom Viridiplantae; phylum Streptophyta; class Pinopsida; order Pinales; family Pinaceae; genus Pinus; species Pinus taeda. Next base: position 266,753 of record APFE030347579.1, read on the forward strand.
AAAAATCATACACCTATTATTACAATCCAGAAGACATTAAAAGTGTCTAGCAGAATGCACAGGTGGACATTTTTCTAGGCGAATACATTATGAAGATTTAAAAATCAAAATTTCTCCTAAAGTTCCAAAGTTTATAAAGGAGATTAATTAAGGTTGCACATATATTTCCTTGATAAACGTGCATGTGTAGCATAACCTCCAAAATTCACGCAGTTGCAGAAAATATGACTCAACAATCCGAGACCACTCTATACACTTGGAGCTGATTTTCTGACACGAGATCTGCCTAATACAGTCGAATTCGATTTTCCTTGGAGAATTGCAACCCTCAATGGAATCCTCTTGTCCTACTCATATTTCTTTATCCTACATGTACCAAGAGAGGGAAGAGGGATTCCAAAAAATCTATATAAACAGGCCATGTGAGAGCCAAAACAAGAGACATTGTTATGTTGGCTAAATTGTTGTTTGAGAAAACCACCATTCCATTGTTGAAACCAAGGAAGTTAAGAGCACTAGCATGTTGGCCAAATTACTTCTAAGCAACCCAACATCTTAGTTAGTGAAGAGAACTCCACCCTTTGAAAAGTATTCACACTTCTTTGAGAGGGAGGAGAAACTTGCAAAGAATTGAGGAAAAGAAACCCCCTTGTTGAGGATTTTTGAGCTGCTTAGCTCAATAATTTTCTTCAAGTGTCTAAGATTCTAATTGTATTCAGCCTCTACCACCAACAATCAATAAAGGGGGATTTCTCCATATATATTGATGTGTTTTCTCCATTTGATCCTCTTTTTGTTTATGCACCTCTTTTTTTAAGTTTATGTTTATGTATGCATTGTTTCCACTATTTACAATGTTGTGTTTATTTAAGTATGTCCACTAACAACACCAATTTTGATTGTGATCCTTTGCAGGTAACAATCCATTGCTAAGAGGATGTTTTTTGGTACACTTGTGCTCTAAAAACACTACAAAAACTTCCACAGTTCTATTTTCCTGAGGATGATAAGGAGTGTTATTTTGGTGGTAAACTTGAAATTCCTCAGTTAATGCTTCAATGGTCTTATTCAAGAAATGTGATCCTTGATCACTCATGAATACATTTGGGCACCCAAACCTGGAAAATATGTATTCAAAGATGAACTTCGTAGCAGTTTCTGCGTTATAATCCTTCACTCATTGTGCTTTGGCCCACCTTTTCAAATAATCAATCGCAGTGATTATATACCCTGCACTAGTCCTTTTTCCTGGCGGATTGATAGGTCCAAAAAAATCAATAGCCCATTTATCAAAAGCCTACAATGTTACTTGTGGAATTTCATCTCTACTTGAAGGCTTTCCTGTTCTTTGGCAGATATCACAAGCTTGACAATACTCCTTTGCATCTTTGTTTAGTGTAGGCCCCCATAATTCTTCTCTTAAAATTTTCTGGGCAATGGCTTTTCTTGCATAATGTCCAGTAGCTAGGCCACTACGATCCTTTGTTAAAATTATTTGTCTTTCTTGCTAAGGAACATACCTGTGAAATATTTCATCTGGTCCCATCTTATACAATCGTCCTGTTATTAGTGAAACATTTGTTGCCTTAACCACCAATTCTTTCTTCTACTACGTAGTGTATTCTGAAGGGGCCATCCCTGTGGTTAAGAATTGAATAATATCAGTGAAGTGATCATCTGCAATCCTGATTGAAAACAACTGCACATCAGGAATATTATCCTCTATATTTGTTGTTTCTTCTACTAACAATGGAACCATTTGTTAGCTTAGGTTGGGTTGACCGAGGTTCAGATTTTACTGTGCACCAAAAAAACCCTCAAACACTATCCCTGTCAGCAACGACTTGCAAGAAAGTCACAGTATCACCTAAATTGACTATGGGAGGTTGCAGAACCATGTTTCTGTAGCCTTGAGGGATACTACGATGTGGCAATTATGTATTTTCTTATGATTTAACACTTATAAATTACTTCACATTCATGAACTATTTCACTCTCATATATTACTTCGTAGAATTACATTCATCACTTAAACATATCATAAACATACATAAACTTCACAGTATTGAAATAAGTTCATATAATAAGAAAAACACATGAAAATACATATTTTATCATTGTTAATCCCAATGTGGAGCTACGCCAACAAGAATTGTTGCTTATAATAGAGAATTTAGTACAACAAACAATTCTTTTCTTGTGCACACATATGCAGGTTGTCTGCGCACACAACTACATATGGTCTGTGCACAAAGCTGTAGACCCAGGCCTCTGCGCACTCATCTATAGAGCCTTGCCCCTTTCTCCGAAGTATAAATGACAAAGATACAACTATAAAACATAAATATGGATCAATAGATGCCTTCCTTATTTATTATTGATCCCTATATATATTATTACATGGAGGGATTACATCACTACATTACCATGGACCCAATACCATGGTTTTCAAAATACAAGGGACTATGGTCTAAAACCCTTCAAATTTTACAATATTATATTCTTTTACAAAATGTGAGGGGCTTCATCGCGAAGCCCCTATACTGCGTGGTTTTCATTGTGCTATGCTGCTCTACTGCACGGTCCACTTCGCACTCTACGGCATCCTTTGTAATGTGCACTCCACAAAATTTAGAATCCTTCTTCAAAATATGGCCAAGTTGGGTTATGCCCAACAAATCTTACATTGGTTCTCATGCAAAGGAAACCACAATGTTGCTAAAAACCTACCTAACACTTCATCAACACATTCGTCTCATCATTATGTGAATTTTGACTGTAAACTTGACCACCTTTTCAAGAGTGTAACCTTACCTCATTAAGCATGGCAAACAATCACTATCAAATGTGAGATCCAACCATGAGCTTTGAATTTCATTGCTCAAACTACAACATACTCCATACCAGCAGCTTCATGTTGGAATTATTCAACTTTAAAGTATAAACACAACCACTTTCTCACATGTGTAAGGTTTCCTCAAAGTTTGTGCCAAGAATTTAATGGCACATGTGAGATTTTGCCATAAGTGCTTAGATATGCTGCTTGGATCACCATTTTGACTACATCGTTGAATTCCTTGTGAAATTCTCAGTAAAATGAGTATAAACTTGACTTGGTTATGTAACCTTCAATTCTAGGCTCCTTGGGAATATTTAAGATACCATAAAAATCTTTTTGAGAATATTCCCTTAGAATATTCTCTAGGAATATTATGTAGAATATACCTCGTCGTAAGTCATGGCCACTTAGGTGCGGGTCCCCTTGGCCTGCATGTTGATTCTCCTCTCCACTCTGGTACACAGATTCCAATTTTGCCTCGTCCCATTGAATATGAGAAATGGGTTTTATATGTTTTATGTGGTGAAGCAAACAAAACCCACTTCAGACATATTGGTTAGGAAGTACTATACTAAAAATGTTCGTTTGGTTGGTAAGGTCTTGGGTTTAAATCCCACGGAGCCTAATTTTGGCATACCTTCTTATAAGCATGTATCATATATAATATAATAATAACCATATATAATATATGGTTATCCTTGTGAAAATTTAAACCATATAATATATATATGGTTCCAACCCACCAAAAATACCCCCATTAAATTAAATGAACCATGCATAAAACAAGGAGGAGGTTGCATGCACTTCAAGGACACATGCACTGATTTGAGGTGCCACATGGCACCATGTGATTGGGCCACATAACTACTAGTGAGGTGACACATGGCCTGATTTGAGGTGCCACATGGTTATTAGGTAGTTATGGTGATAGATAGTAATTGATCCATAACTACCTAATCACCATGCCAAATAACCTGCCAGTCAGTGCCATGTGTCTACTTGCAGTATTGCCATATCACACTACAGTGCCACATCACTCGCTATGGGTCCCACCTGCCGAATAGGCTTCCATGTGTCATTTGTATGGCTTGTCGTATGGCAGAAGGTTGAATTTGACTAACTTTTTTCCCAGCTTTTACCAAAAATTTGACTGACCATTACATTTTCATACAAACTCGGATTGAGGTGTCATTTGCATCATTTGCATCATTTTACTTCTTTAACTTGCATGCCAGTTCTTTCTTACCCTTCACAACAAGTCCTTCAAGATGCTTCATGTAGATTTCCTCTTCCAGATCCCCATGAAGAAATGTTGTCTTCACATCCATCTGTTCTACCTCAAAATCAAAAGAAGTAGCAACAGATAATAGTAATGTAATAGAAGTTACCTTGGAAACAGGAGAAAAAATATCACCAAAATCAATTCCCGACACCTGGGAATAACCTTTTGCTACCAACCGAGCTTTGTATTTCTCCACCTTTACTTCTACATTCATCTTCTTCTTGAACACCCATTTGCTACCAATAGGTTTCCTTCCAGCCGGAAACTCCACCAGATCCCAAGCCTCATTTTTGTGCAAATATGCCATTTCATCAACCATGGCCTCTTTCCAGAGTTTTCCATCCTCTGAATCTAATGCTTCCTTCACAGTTCTAGGATCATCATCAGTAATAGATAAAGAAAATTTTGAACATAAAGTAGATGGACTATACCTTTCTTGCTGCCTTCTTTCTCGAACTGATCTTCTCACACCCGGAGTTTGTGGCTCTTCATCTTCTGATTCCTCCTCTACTGTAGAGTCTGATTCTTCCTCCTTTAGCTCAAACTCTATCTTCTCAGGTTCCTTTGGTTGGACTTCATGTTTAATTACATCTTTCACTTGTCTGAACACCACATCTCGGCTATACACAACCTTCCTTGTTACTGGGTTCCAAAGCTTAACCCCTTAAACCATCCTTATACCCAATAAAGATGCACTTTTCAGATTTACTATCCAACTTGGTTCGTTTCTCCTTTGGAACATGTACATATGAATTACATCCAATTACCCTCAGATGTGAAAGAGAGGGTTTCTTACCAGTCCATATCTCTTGTGGAGTTTTATCCTCCAACGCTGATGAAGATGATCTGTTGACCAGGTAACTTGCTGTCCCCACTGTCTCTGCCCAGAATTCCTGTCCTAACCTGGCACCACTGAGCATGCTTCTTTCCCTTTCCATCAACGTCTTGTTCTTTCTTTCTACTGCTCCATTTTTCTGAGGTGTATATGGAGTAGTCTTCTGCCGTGTTATACCACACTTCTTACAAAATTCTTCAAATTTATTATTGCAAAAATCTCCACCATTATCTATCCTTAACACCTTTATCTTCTTCTCTGCCTGGTTTTCCACCAAATACTTGAATTCTTTAAACCTGTCAAAGACTTCAGATTTCTTCTTAAGGAAATATATCCATGTATTCCTTGAGAAGTCATCTATAAATGATACATAGTACACAAACTTACCCAGTCATGGAACCTTCACAGGTCCAAACACATCACTATGCACAAGCTCTAATATATGTTTTGCCCTCTTACCACCAGAGGGGAATCTCACCGGATTCTGCTTCCCATATACACAATTTTCACAGAAATCAAAATCTAGAGAGCTATTACTCATACCTTCTACCATACCTTTACCATGAAGTATTCGAAGGCCCTTCTCTCTAATATTTCCAAGCCTTTGATGCCACAACATGGTATTCTCTCCAAAGACCACTAGATTTTCTACTCCACTTTCAGGAACCACAGAATTGTTGCACCCATCAACAACAGTGCTACCTTGTAGCTTGTACATAGTTCTAGTTCGAACTCCCCGCATCAATACCAGTGCTCCTCAAACCATCTTGCAGGTATCCTTCTCAAACACTGTTTTTACACCTGCATCATCCAACTTGCTTACAAAAATCAGATTTTGGCCAATGCAGGAATATGCAGAACACCCGGAAGTGTTCTAACCTTTCCACCTTGCAACTTAAACTTTACTTTTCCACGACCAACAATTCTAGCCTTCCTATCATCCCCTAAGAAGACATCACCACCATCATATTTCTCATACTCATAGAACCACTCTTTATGGGGAGTGAAGTGAAAGGATGCACCTAACTCAATCAACCATGCCTCATGATCTACATGTGTACTTGAAGAAGCCAAGTACACATCCCCACCTTCATCTGAGGTGTTTTTCGCCTCTACAAAAGGAAAATCATCAAATCCCTTTCCTTTATCAGAAGCTTTAGATTTATAGTCCCTTTTGTAGTGCCCTTCCTTTTCGCATTTCCAGCACACCACCTTTATAGGTTTTCCTGGAGATTTAGATCTCCCACTCAATGAAATTTTTTTGTTTCTATTTTGGGGCTGTCCTCATACAGACAAGGTATCACCATTCCGGCTCTCCATATTTTTCTGTCTCATCTCCTCCGTCAGCAAGGATGAGACTATTTCATCAAACTGCAAGGCAGTTGCGTTCCTACCTATTGCAATAACCAGAATATCCCACGAATCTGGTAGAGAACACAACAAACTGATGCACTTATCTTCATCTGAAATTTTAATATCAATAGATGCTAGCTGACTTACCACAGTATTAAATGCGTTTAAATGCTCTGTCACCGAGTCTCCATATTTCATCCTTAGGCTATACAACTTTTTCCGCAGGAATAGTTTATTCACGAGAGACTTAGATTGGTACAATGTCCCTAACTTGTCCCACAAAACCTTCGTCGTAGCTTCCCCTGATACATTCAGTAATACTGAATCTAAGACACACAATCATATTGTGCTCTTTGCCTTCCGATCCAACTTCTTCCATTCTTCATCGGACACTCCCGTTGGTTTAGTACCTAGATCTACATTATCCACAATCTTTATCCACCAACAATCCTCCATTCTTGCGTTTCCACAACTCAAAACTTGACCATTAGATTTATCAATCTTATCTTTCCACCTGGCCATATTCTTTTTACCACTAAATCAATCTCGCAGATCTCCCACTGAACAGGTCTACGACAGGCTGAGCGAACCCCTCAGAACAAAGGCGTCCCCTTGAAGCCAAAATAGCTCTAATACCAAATGTGTTTTTTAATCCGTACAAAAATACCTACATACGAATTTTAAAAACACAAAAAATAAACAATGCGAGAGCATAACACATAAAACACATATACACAGAGATTTTCCCCTAGATCCCAAAACTGGGACTACCAGCTTGATTTTTCATTATTTTCCTTTCAATGTTACATTACATATTTATACATGCTGAAGCGTCCAAAACAATGGACCAAAACCATCGCGTCCAAAACCATGGACCAAAAACCATAGGTAGGTTCACCCAACCTAATATAGGGTCCAAATTTTTTTTTTTTTTCTCAGGGCGCTACCTCTAACCCCGTAGAGGGGGGCTACCCACCCCCCTCAAACCTCCTGGACAGGGGGGCTGCCACCCCCCTTGTGACCCCCCAGCTGCGCAATCGGCGCAACGAAGGGGGGACCCCCCGGTTCACTACGTAGGTTAGTCATGGAAAGAATATAACACAACCCAACAATCCTATAAAGGGAGAATCCTCTTTGTGCAAAATTTTTTATAACATTAGTACCACTGCTCCTTCAGGAACAAGGAGAAGGTTTTTGAGGGTTTCTTGCGACTCACTGCTTCTAAATAAAGGTGTGCCATAGTTCCCAAATTTGTTTCTAGGGTTGTAACCTAAGTTTCCTTATCCTACAACAATTAGGGAAAACTTTAAGGATGGAAATTTATCTTAAAGTTTAGACACCTTGGCAAATCTTACTAATCGCTAATATGGAGATTGTAAAAGTATTGAGATTTCAAATGATTTTATGTTTACCCTATAAAATATTGGCTATTTTTAAGGTCAGATGATTGTATATTGAAAAATTTGGGTTAATAAGAGAAAAATTGGAAATTGGTGAATCTTTCTTTTTGAAAAAGAATGGAAAATTAGCCCACTTGTGAATATTAGCCACTAAAATTTTCCCTGGCAACAATTTTTTTGTTTGCTGCAATTTGGGCCTTTAGTTGTTTGTTTTGTTTCTCCAAACAATCCCTTTTATTTTCTTCATCAAATATAAGGAGGGTCATTTCCCCTCTAATCTTCATTTCATCTTACATTCTACCAATATCATTATCTCGCTTGGATTGCGATTTTTTTTCTTCCATTTGTGAGTCTTAACTTCTCTTGTTCAACCTTAACGAATAACTATGGTGCCAAGTGCACAAGGAGCAATTTTCCTGCCTCAATATAGGTATAGAAATAAGTAGATTGTCTTCGAGCTCATTGATCTACTATTTTGTCAGTCTCCTATAGCTTTGTTGTTTTTTCTATAGCTCTGTAGTTTTCTCCTGTAGCTTTGCAGTTTTCTCTTGTAGCTTTGTAGGATGCTCCTATTTCTGAGCACTTGGTACTTCTGATTGTGTTTGCAGCTTCATTCCATTAGGAAGTGTTGGCGTTAGTTTTGTGTGTACCACTAATGTAATTAGTTTCTTCTCTTATACATTCTAAAGCTCTTCCTTTTTAGGCATAAAAGTTTCTTCAATGGTTATAGGAGTGGGAAATGGAGGGCTTAGTTTGCCACTATACCATACTATGTTACCTTGTAGGTTTTATCCCCGTACAAAAATTACCTGCATACGAATTCTAAAACACAAAAAATAAATAATGCGAGAGCATAACACATAAAACACATATACACAAAGATTTCCCTTGGATCCCAAAATCGGGACTACCAGCTTGATTTTTCATTATTTTCCATTCAATGTTATAATACATATTTATACATGCTGAAGCATCCAATACCATGGACCGAAAACCATCGCGTCCAAAAACATGTGCAAAAATCATGCACAAAACCATAGGTGGGTCTGCCCATCATAACATAGGGTCCAAAACCAAAATTTTCTGTGGCGTTGCCCTGGACCCCATAAAGTGGGGTTACGGGTGCCCCTCAAACCCCCTGTGACCTCCTCCCCTCTAACCCCCGGTTAACTATGTGGGCTAGTCATGGAAAGAATATAACATATGCCAACATTCTCCCACTTGTTGTTTTCTTTCCACAGGGGGCCACAAGAGAGCTTAGTCATCTATCCAGCCCTGCAATGCCCATTGTTTCTCTACACCAAGAGAACTTATCAGAGCTCACAAATTTTGTCAATGCATCTGCAGTATTCTTCAAATTGTCCACCTTTACTAGCAACACCTTTTTGTCTTCTATCATATCCCTCACAAAGTGATATTGAACATCGATGTGCTTTGTCTTTGAATGATATGCAGGTTTCTTTGCCAAGAAAATTGCACTTTGGATGTCACAGTCTATCCTTATAGCTTCCTGTACTAACCCCATACTTGAACACAATCTTTGCAACCAAATTGCTTCCTTGCTTGCATCAGTGGCTGCCATGTATTCTGCCTCTGTAGTTGATAGTGCCACTACAAATTATTTCTTACTCATCCAACTGACTACACCTCCAAATAGGTTAAACACATACCCACTTGTAGACCTTCTCTAATCCATATCTCCAGCCCAGTCTGCATCAAAAAAGCCACGAATATCCAACACTCTGTCCAATCCTGGTCTTCCTTGGTAGCACAAACCATAATCACTAGTGCCACGCAAATACCTGAAAACTCGCTTCACTGTTGTCCAGTGCTCCTTCCCTGGTTTTGGTATAAACCTGCTCAATACTCCCATTGCATGTGCAATGTCTAGTCTAGTACAGACCATTGCATACATCAAGCTACCAACTACACTTGCATATGGAACACAGGACATGTCCTCTTCCTCTTCTTGTGTCTT
>APFE030347579.1:276673-321496 GCA_000404065.3 Pinus taeda
AATAAAGATGCACTTTTCAGATTTACTATCCAACTTGGTTCGTTTCTCCTTTGGAACATGTACATATGCATCACGTCCAAATAACCTTAGATATAAAAGAGAGGGTTTCTTACCAGTCCATACCTCTTGTGGATTCGTATCCTCCAACGCTGATGAAGGTGACCTGTTGACCAGGTAACATGCAGTATCCACTACCTCCGCCCAGAATTCTTGTCCTAACCCAACACCACTGAGCATGTTTCTTGCCCTTTCCATCAATGTCTTGTTCATTCTTTTTGCGACTCCATTTTTCTGAGGTGTATATGGAGTAGTCTTCTGCCATGCTATACCACACTTCTTACAGAATTCTTCAAATTCTTTGCTACAAAACTCTCGACCGTTATTTGACCTCAACACCTTTATCTTCTTCTCTGTTTGGTTTTCCAATAGACCTTTAAATTCTTTAAACCTGTCAAAGACTTCATATTTCTTCTTAAGGAAAATATATCCATGTATTCCTTGAGAAAACATCTATAAATGATACATAGTACACAGAATTACCCAGTGATGGAACCTGCACAGATCCAAACACATCACTGTGCACAAGCTCTAATATCTATTTCGCCCTCTTACTACCAGAGGGGAAACTCACCTGATTCTGCTTCCCATATACACAATTTTCATAGAAATCAAAATCCAGAGATCTATTACTCATACCTTCTACCATACCTTTACCATGAAGTATTCGAAGGCCCTTCTATCCAATATGTCCAAGCCCTTGATGCCACAACATGGTCTTCTCTCCAGAGACCACTAGATTTTCTACTCCATTTTCAGGAACCATAGAACTGTTGCACCCATCAATAACAGTGCTACCTTGCAGCTTGTACAGAGTTCCAATCTGAACTCCCCGCATCAATACCAGTGCTCCTCGAACCATTTTGCAGGTATCCTTCTCGAACACTGTTTTTACACCTGCATCATCCAGCTTGCTTACAGAAATCAGATTTCTGGCCAATGCAGGAATATGTAGAACACTCAGAAGTGTTCTAACCCTTCCACCTTGCAACTTCAACTTTACTTTTCTGTGACCAGCGATTCTAGCCTTCCTATCATCCCCTAAGAAGACATCACCACCATCATATTTCTCATACCCGCAAAACCACTCTCCATGGGGAGTGAAGTGAAAGGATGCACCTGAGTCAATCAACCATGCCTCATGATCTACATGTGTACTTGAAGAAGCCAAGTACACATCCCCACCTTCATCTGAGGTGGTTTTCACCTCTGCAGAAGGAGTATCATCAAATCCCTTTCCTTTATCAGGAGCTTTAGATTTACAGTCCCTTTTGTAGTGCCCTTCCTTTCCGCATTTCCAGCACACCACCTTTACAGGTTTTCCTGGAGATTTAGATATCCCTCTAGATTTAGATCTCCCACTCGATGAATTATTTTTCTTTCTGTTCTAGGACCTTCCTCGTACAAACAATGCATCACCATTATGGCTCTCCATGTTTTTCCATCTCATCTCCTCCATCAGCAAGGACGAGACTATTTCATCAAACTGCAAGGCAGTTGCATTACTACCTATTGTAATAACCAGACTATCCCACGAATCTGGTAGAGAACACAACAAATATATTTAATGATATGATATGTTATTTCATCCTAGGGGTGTTGTAGTCTTTCCCTTCTTATCCCATTTTTGTCTTCATATGGCTGCTCATAAGGGAGGAAAAATCCTCTTTTTGCACTAATGGCTTCATGTCCCTCTGATATATTCCATTTAATCCTTCCATTTAATCCCCCTTGGAAGGGTAGTGACACTCCTAATAAAGTCCTCATAAATGTATATGATCAATCCTTTAACTATAGTAACCACTTCATGGCCCTTAGGGTGTTGTAGGTTTAGACAAAATTATAAGGTAACTTCATCATCATAACATGTTAATTTCTCAAATAACCTTAGCTGCTAGCACTTTTCAAGATATACCTACCTCAGGATTTTTATGAATCCGAGTGGTATCTATGGGTTCTCTCATGTTGAATCCCCATTCCGTTGTTTGACACAATTCTCACAAGTTTGGACATGCAATTTTTACTAGGGAATACTTGTTTCTATGTTGCTATGGGTTTTCCTATGGCAATAGGGGACCATGTAGCTAGGAAAATGCACATTCTTTAGAAAAATATTAAAAGAAACTTATCAATTTATCACCCCATGAAACTTATTGTCTCCTATTATAAATCATTCTATCATTTTTATCTTTTGAATATAGAACAATTATGTGACTTCCTCTTTGTTTAACTCGTACTCTTTAACACAGAAAACCACATTGAGAAATTGAAAGAAATTGAGCATCAAACCTTATGTTGAATGTGAAAAATGGAGTGGATAAATGTTGGAATTACTTCTTTGAGAAGACCTTTTGTTTTTTAGCTTACTCAGGACTTATGTCACATTCTAGGTGAAATTTTGTATGTTGTAGCTTAACCTTTGTTTTTTAGCTTACTCATGACTTATGTCATGTTCTAGGTGAAATTTTGTATCTTGTAGCATAACCTTTGTATCTTGTAGCATATTGTAGGCTAGTTCCTGTAGCGTGATAGTATTTTGAACTTGATACTTATAATTTTCTCTTGTAGTGGTGACATACCTTGTCAAGTGTTTTTATAAACATTGTTGCATGTTGAACATGAAGTGCCAAGCTTGTAGTGATCCCATGTTTAAGTGGAGTTGGTGTGGTGGGTGATAAGAGGAGGCTTAACGTGCAATGGTTGAGATGGCCTAAACCTACCTCTCATCACTCTTTAGCACTCTCATACTTTATTTCTCCTTTCCATCAGTAAGCAAAAATGACTTACTTTGCAAATTATTATATGTTTTTTTTCTTACTTATCCTCGTACATGTGGAGAGATTTTGAGAAAAAATGAAGTTTCTTGTCAGATTTGGCCAAGTGTTTCCCAGCTTCTATGGCTATAAATCCAACCACATTTTGCACTTATAAAAATTTATAATTCTTTGGATAAGTTCAAAGGGTAAGTTTAGGATATATTCATACCTAATGTCTTACATTCTAATGATGTTGGGGGTTGCTTTGATGCTTTTACAGGTGATTTGATGCTGGTATTGCTAAACAAGTGATCCTATAGCAATCTATCTAAGATCTTGTAGCCATTTAGGGTTACATTTTTTTGAGCTAGAGGGTGTATATTGATTTCAAATGCTTTGGAGATGTAGAAATTTGTGACATGCAATGATATTTTTCAGAACTTTTGGACACTTGGGTTTGTAAGATTTTTGTAGGCTACTAGAGGGCTATGTGGTCTCATATAGTAGTTACAAAAACTATTCATACTTATCATTTTATCTTTATAACACATCAACGGGTACTGATAGTTCAAGGAAGAGATGATGATGGTGTTGGATATGTTTTTAAGTCTTGTTATGATGGAAAAGGCAAGTATTTTGAGTTGTGGTTGTAAAGAATGATGAACAATGGAGGAAAAAATGAGAGGTGAGGCATGTTGATTGAATGATTGGGTGACAAGATGCCTTTGATGTTTTTCCTAAGATTATATGAAAATAAAATACTTGATATGTAACTTTTTATTAAATTTGGGCTATTTGTAGTATTACAAGACTTTCCTAGACAACATTAGGGAGGTGGGAAGAAATGAATGAAAAGGACTTGGGGATGTTGATATTATTGGCATTGTAGTGTTGGTATTGATGTCAGAAAGGTCATGGTACTACTTGTCATATGCATGTGTGATGGATGCTTTTCTTGGTGGTCCTATTAGTTGGCATTGAGGTGATTTGGAGGTTGAGTAGAGATGGATTCTAGACATGTTGTGTTGATTGAAGATGTTGATACTGTAAGTGGTTGTATTGATGCTATAGGTATTTCATATGCTTCTACATATGTTGGAAGCATTGGAGTTGCTGCTACATGTGTTGGAGGTGCTTCTACATATGTTGGAAGCATTGGAGTTGCTGCTACATGTGTTGGAGGTGCCTCTACCAGTGTTGGAGGTAGCTGGATGACATGATGTTGTTGTTGCAAGAGTTAGAGATGCCACTATAGGAGTTAGAGATGTTGCTACAGGTGGAGGAGGTTCTTGGACAGGTTGTGGTTGCTATTTAAAGAGTTGGGGGTGTTGGTATTTATTACGAGTGTGGAAAACTAGAGCTTTCATGTCATTGACTTGTTGTAGAGGTTCTCGGTCTATGTAGTTGCAAACTTGTTACAAAGGCTTGGAGGTGTGTCCATGAGTTTATGAAGGAGTCCAAGAAGGTTGGGAAGGTTATGAGCTGATGGAAGATGGTTTCCTTCCATCCTATTCCCTAGTTGCATGGATGATGAGACATTAGATAGGCTGGAAGTCTCCAGTCACTCGCAGACAAGCTTGTGGGAGTGATTGAGGAGCGCTAGTTGAATTTGTGGAGTGTTGTGCGTGTGACTGAGCCTTTTCATGAGTTTTTCTCCACATTCCTCACGTAAATGAGCTAATTTTGGTATTATAGCAACATTATTGATTAGAACTTTTCAGCATATGGTCAAAAAAGTTAGTGGGGCCTCTAGAAGCTAATCAAAGTTGAAAATATCAAAAGGGAAGTGGAGTTAGTGGCTTGATCGAGACAATGAGCTAAATCCGGATCAAATCAAGCATATGAACACAGTTTGTGGAGCTCAATATTTTTTGGTAATTATCGAGTTGAGCACCTCAGTTCATCTATATATTAGAGGAATCTCAGTGATATTATGGTTTATTATCTTGAGTGTGGGGTGAGACTTATGAGTTTGGAGAATTGTGTCTAAGTCGTGTGAGTTATCTATCCATTATTTCTAAAGCAGTTTGCAGTTGTAGCATCAGTTAGATGGAGTACGTTTTAGCTAGCATATTATGTAGAAAGTGATGAGAATTGGTGTTGATTCATTGAGATTTCATTTGAGAAATAAAGTTTTTGCTATTTTGTGAAGGAGTCCAATTTGAAAATTTCTGAAATGTGGCTCGAGATGATCACTAGATCGAGATAGCTTGGTGAAGAATGGATGGGTGTTCCTTGCCGATGTTGGTAGGTAGATTTAGTAGAGGAAGTAATATTCTCATAGTAAAATGGGTGTTGGGCGAGGCTTGTTGGGGATATAAGTCTCCAGTGGATGGGTGTTCACAATGTCGATTTAGAGTGAGAAATTTCCTTGCTAGACATAGCCATCTATGATGATGTAAAATGATTTGTTGATTAATAAAATTTGAAGAAGATCAACAACAAGAACAAGGGTGGCTTTCTTTTTCTCTTTTCTCTTTTTTTATTTTTTATTTTTATTTTTGGAGAAGGGTTTTCCACCATAAACATTTGTGTCTTTTGTGTTGAATGTTTGCACGATTTTATTTTTGGATGATTCTCTAATCTATGTGAATGTGTTTTAGTTTATGCATGGTTTGAAGGTTTAATTAATTAGAGAAAATGTTTATATGTCCCATCGATGTTGATTCACCCCCCACCCCTCAGTAGTGATCTAGTTTCCAACAGTTGGTATTAGAGTGGGGCTCTTAGCTGCAGATTGATCGTTGCAGAGTGGATCTTGAAGTTTTTGGAAAAACTTTCTAAATTTTTCAATATGGATTGGCAAGGAATTCCAATGCTTCATAAAAGTAAATTTGCAACTTGGAAAGTGAATTTGGATTCATATTTTTCGTTTGTTATTGAATATATTTTTCTATCGACTGAATATGTAATTAGAGATGAATCTAATGCTTTGGATAAAAATATTTTTTTTAATTGTATTTCAAAATATGATAGCATGTATGTGAGACATTGTGAGACTGCAAAAGAGATATTGGACAGGTTGCAAAGATTGTATCTTGGAGGAAAATTCTAGATTTCAAAAATGGAGGAAAATGCAAAGGATTATACTCTTTTGCAGTGAAAAATCAAGCCTCATCGTAAGAAGGAGATGAAGAGAAATCAACGTTAATGGTTCTAGAAGCAGAATTTAAAAGACTCTTTGAAGAAAAGGAGTGTGCATTCAAAGAAGAAAATTCAGATCTAAAAACTCAGTTGGAAGAAGGAAGAAAAATCGAAATGGGAATGAGGAAGTAGTACAAGGAGTTGGAGGATGAGTGGTAAATATTGAAAATTGAAGCAAAATCTAAAAGAGAAGAATTAGAGCGGTTCATATCTAGTGCTCAAGCATCAAAAAACAAATCTAAAAATGTTGGAGCAGCTAGTGGTAGCTGTTCTCCTCTGAGATGATTCTAGGTTAGTTAATCATGCCAGAGCATCTAAAATGTTTTGTTTGTTTTTTTAAAGTTTTTGGATGACCCATGTTATGAACAATTTGAAAACAGGTGCTTAAACCTTAACAGTTTCTAAATTGGATGAAAGGGTTGTTTATTTGTCTAAAATAGTTAATTGATTTAAAGTGGGTGAATAACAGAGTCTTGATGAAATATAACTTACTAAATATTCAAATAGAATATTTGATTGGTTAGAAGAAAAGAATACAAGTAAACAACGTTTTCCTGTACAACAAAATATATATAATCTAATGCAGATGGGTGTGACAATTAATTGATATAGAGGAGTTTATAATAACATATAGTTTTATAAACTATTCCCTAATGATTGTTTATAACTTCATAGGGGATTTAAGACTGACTGATACTTAGTATGATCTTACCCAGATTTCTACATAAAGGCTTAAATACATGAAGAACGACATAATGAAATAAGAAAATAAGAAAAAATCACAAGGAGACAAACTATAGGAGGAAAATTCAGAATCCTTTCATTAACTTGAAGCAAATCTCTAGCTCGATTACAATTCTACTTTCAAAGCTCATCCAAGGGTTCAACCCTTAATAACTTGAAGGAGGATTTATTTATACAAATATAAAAATCTTCTAGAGATATTTCTAACAAAATTACAAAAATAGTACAAAACTATAGGAACCTAAAAACTACCAAGTGTCGACACTATCTTTCAGGAATTTGTTGATGATATGGTCCCTAAAAAGAACTACCTAGATGTCTATCAGGTGATGATGAAAGTTACTTAATAGTTTCACATAAGTGATCCCATCTATCTTCAGTTGGTATAGAAAGATTTACCAATTTCCTGTAAATTTCATCAACCTCAGTGTACTTTTCAAAAGTGGGCTTATTTACAAAAATGTGTTTAATCTCATGCGTAATTGTCAAATCAAAAGCTGAAGCCTCTAACATTTGTTTCATGGTAAGATGATCCTTTTATACTTGCAAAACTAGCTTTATGAGTTGCTATTATATAAAGCTTGACAATATTCCTCCAAACTAATCAACCTATCATTTGGTGCCACTAATCCTGGTAGTGCTCTCTGACTGAGTAAGTTAAATTTAAAATGAAACCTTTGAACAACAATCTTAAAGGCTTGGCACTTGGTCTCCAACTTAGTCATTAGGTTCTTTTTCTGCAAATCCTTCTTAATCTCCAAAATGGTTTCTGTTCTGTCGAGAATGTGAATTTGCTCCAACTCGGCCTTGGTTTTTGAATTAAGAACTTTGATCTTGTCAGTGGCTTCACTTGGTTTGTCTTTAAGAAGTTATTTAACTTCTTAAATAGTTATCTGGCATATGTTTATAAGTTATTCCTGCTCAAAAATGATTTGTATGGAGGGCCATACTTCAGTTATGGCCTGACTGATATCTGCCCAAATATTTTCCTTAGCTTGGGCCAAGGTTTTAACCATTAATGACTCACTTTCCAACTCTTCTATTCTTCTGGTAAATCTGTGGGTCTTTTGCATCTCTTTAACATAAAGATTGTCATTTTTGATCTTTTGAGTATCCATATTCTTAAATTTCTTATGAAGACTTTCATTCTCTTTTTTCTAGTGAATCAACTGCCGTAAGACTTTGTTTAAATATCTTGTTGTTGATGTAGATTATGTTGTTTCTAATGTCGATTCCCGTGATTTCCTTGACACTATAAGTATATATGTAATTGGAGCTATCGCTAGTTGAGTAGATTTCTCTTTTTCTTTAAGAAATTTCTCAATTTTCTCTTCCATGGTCTTTATCTGTATATTCTTCTAAATGATCAACTTGAGCATTTCTTCCTTGTGATGATCACTTTCTGCTATCTCCTTGGTTTGAGGATCCTCTGTAGAAGGCAATTTGAGTTGTTTCCTTAATGATGTTATGTCTTCATTCTTCTTTTTGATAATTTCCTTTGCATCTTTAACATCAGTGAGGTCATACCCAATTTTAATCACTAAATATTCTAATGATTTGACCCTGTTATCCTTTGCCAAAGAGGATATATTTTATATCTTCAATTGTGAATGTACATTTGAAAGAGTTGTTCTAAGTTTTGACAATGCCATAACAGTGTTGGTCATGGTAGAGAAAATCATCTCACCAGACTACCTATGCATGTCCATCTGATCAATTAGGTGTATCTGATTTACATTGAAAGAAAATACAGTCCTCTTGTAATCTGAAGAAGCCTTTGGAAAACAGACTTGGGCTTGAAGGAATTCCATTTGCATCCTGCCTTTCTCACTGTCAAAAGCTTTCAATAACCTGTGCTACGAAGTTGATGTCTATTTCCAAAACTGAGCATATACATTTTCCTTTAAAGATTCATTCTTATGCTCAATTTCAAGGAAATTAGTGAAGATGGTTGGCTCCTCTGATTCACTTACTCCTGCAGATTGGGTGATCTCCAACAAATTATGTGAAAATGAAGAGGAGGATGGAGGAGTGATTACAGTTTATTTTATCCCTGTAGAAACCTATGAATCATCCAAATTGATGATTATAGGGTCCTTCTGACCATGAGTAGTAGTAGTGCCTTTGGAGTTAGTCCTCAATTTATTTTGATAATGAATGAATTCTTTTTCACCTTGTTCTAATGATGAATATCCTTCTTTGGTCCTCGTGTCCTGCTTGGTTTGAGAAGTAGGAGTCTGGAGAGTAAAAGGAGGTAAAATCTGTTCTTCTCCTTCTTGAAGTGTATTCTCCTCCCACTATTCTTGATTCCTGTACTTCTCAATCTCCATTCTTGTTGTATGATTGTAAGGTGTGGTTTTGAGTTCCACCCTTAATTTGGAGACAATACTGAATGGGTCATAATACTAGGTAAAACTTGTTTGAAAACCCATTTGTTTGAGGATTGCATTTGCTTGAATACTTGTTGATCTCACATTACAAATGAATGATCCTACCCGTGACTTGATCTTAAACTGATATTTCCTCTTCCCTGAAATGAAATGAAGTTCATCCATATTAATCATTTTCCTAATATATTACAGAGAGAAAATTCTCATTGGAACATATTTAGGCAATATATATGGAGCCAATTCACAGCCATATACTCTAATCTCTCTATAATTCTAGTAGAGATACCGGTCTCATGTTATATATTGATCATTGAGGTGCAGGATCCTTTTAATTTTTGGATTGATCCTGGGCTCACTCTAGTTGCTGAGAAGCTATGAAACTGGATGAATAAAACAGTCAATGAAGTCAAAAAACTTGAACTCAGTTGAGTTCCTTCTGATCAATGAAGTCCACTGTGTGACTACTTCATTCACATGTTGATCATTCTACTTTGTAGAGATATAGGTAACCTGTTTCCCTATTGAAAAATAATCATATGCACTAACATAGAGGAATTTTAAACACTCCTTCAATATTTATTTTCATCAATTGATCATGCATACTTTCAGCCAAAAATTGATTGTAGTTATACATGAAAGCATGTTTGTTTTCTTTCGAGAAAATGGATAGATAAACTAGGATAGATTCATATACCCATTGATCTATTTGGTAGCCTAAAAAGCAAGAAACTAGGGAAATGATGTGTTTGGATCTCTTAGGGAACATGGATTCTGGATAGGGAGGATTCTTTTTAGGAAGTTCATCATCTCTTGGGAGAAAGATCTCAAAGATATAAGCTCTTTGAGGGAAAGTGAGCTTATGGTATATGTCCATTAAAACAACAATGGAGAAAAAGATAAGGGAATTATTTTCAAGGATCAGAAGCATCTTGTTGATGACTTCAGGAGTGATAGATATCAGAATGTCTCCATTTTGACCTACCACAGTTCTTTACAATAGATTATACTTAGCTTGGCACCACATGACCAAATCAGGAAAAGAATGGGTTTGAGGAAACATATATAGGGGTAGTAAGGATTCCCATAAGTTGATTTCATCTTCAGAGTCAATATAGCTCTGATTTAGCCAATGGTGTAATTCGAGCATGTCGAATTCACACGATGTGTCTATGATTTTGAAGAACTGGTCAGCCAAAGGAATGCGATCAAGGTCTAAGGCATCATAGGCTTTTGGATTTTCCTGTGATGAAGATGAACTAGCAGATGGATGATATTTTCTTTTAGGAGCCATAATTTACAGAATTGTGATGAAGAGGTAACATAAAATAGGGATAAAAATACCTCAAGGTGGTGTGTTCTAGTAGTAAGCTCAACAATGGCGTAGAGTAAGAACATGAAACATTGAATGTATCAAACAATGAATTGGGATTAAAGAGTAGTTAGGAAAAATCATGTAACAAGGGTAAGGGATTATTTATAACTGGAAATGGATTACCATTATGGGAAGGCTACTGTTGAATGGAAATATTTTTATTAATGGCAGAGGAAGAACAACAATGACAAGAAGAGAATTACGGATCAACGTCAATGGATAGGGACATGCATCATATCATAATTGGGAATGGAGGGCATGGGAATGATATTACTGTTGGCGTGGTAGCTGAAGGTGTAGGGAAGGATAGGTGGATTTCAGGTCGGGGGGGGGGGAGGGTAGTGGTAAGCAGTACTGAGTGAGGAGGCTGTGAAGTGCAGAGTAGATGACACGTAGTGACGGGGACCGCGTGAATGAAACTAATTTTTGCACCCCCTGCCATTATCGCATAACATAGCGAGCTGGTGCGAAATGGTTTCCCCATCATTGATCTTGGCAGGGAAGCGGATCACCGTTAAGATCTGTCTGACATTTAGCGCTTCACAACAAAACAAATTTGTCGTTTTATGACTTTGACTAAAAGCTTTACAATGTTTATTTTCACAAAAATTAATCACCAATTAAAGGTAATTAAATCCTAATATAATCTTAATCTAACTTGTTGGCACATTTGGACTAACAACCATTATTTTTCCTAATTTACTTGTAATCCTAATCTAATACATCTTTGGCCAAATTTTAAGCATATTAGGCCATATTTATTCTATCCTATCCTATCTAATAATGTTCTACCAAGATTAGACACTTTGGCAAACTTATTCACTAACCTAAAACATAAATTTAAATGATTTGATCATGATTAAACTTTATGATTCAAATCAACAAAAGGTTGGGGCATTTAAACAAAATGCACACAAAACGTTAATTTATTACAATGGAATTTTATTTCTATGAAGTGAAACTTAAACATGCACACTTATACAAATTTTTGGTTTTCTTTTGATGGGGTTTTATTTCATTTGTTTTTTTATTCTATTTTTTCATATTTTCATTTTTATTCTTTATTTTTTCATACCCTTTTTTATAAATAAATACAAACTTATCAAAAATAAAGCATGTTACAACATTGGCTCCAATTGGGAACTTCTTCCTCTTGCAGGTTGCAGAGAACTTGTAGATCCATGTGCCTTCTCCTTGGGCTAATGGGGTCTTTGTTGAAACAAGTACACACTGCATGTAAAATAAAGTCTCTGGTAATATAGAATGATGAATGAATGGAAACCTCTCAATACTAAATGTAGTTATTCAAGTATTTCCCATTGACAGGCAATGTGGAATACCATCCCTCCAAATTTTGTAGGATGAAAGTGTTATTACCCTTAACCTTAATAATGCTAAAAGGTCCTAACCAAAGGTTGTCAAAATTGCCATGTTTTCCTTTGTATCCTCTTCTATCATCCCAACTTAGTACCAAATCACCTTCCCTAAAATCTCTTTCCCTAGCTTTTCTATCAAAAAATATTTTCATTTTGTTCTGATATTTCTTAAGCTTGTAGTGAACTTCATCTCTATCTTCATTTAGTCCTAATTTGATTTATTCTTCGAGAGAAATCATCAAGCTCTTCATTTTATTCTTGTAAAAACTTCATGACAGGAAAATCTAAATGTGTGGGAAATATAGATTATTTACCATAAACAAGTTGAAAAGGAGATTTACCTATCAATCTTTTTGGTGAAATCCTGTTGGCCCAAAGTGCATAAATGAGATGACTGTCCCAACTCCTTTTATGATCCTCCAATTTTTTCTTTATAACTTTAACCAAACTTTTGTTTGAGGACTCTACCAATCCATTTCCCTGTGGATAGTATGGAGTAGAATGATGCAACAAGATTTGATATTTATGGCACAACTCAATCATCTTGACACCACTGAATGTTGTTTCATTATCTGTCACTATTTTCATGGGGCATACAAATCTAGACAATATGTATTCTTCAATAAATTTGATAACTACAGTATCAGTTGCATTTCTAACTGGAATGGCGTATACCCATTTGGTAAATTATTCTATGGCAGTCAATATTCATCTATGCTAAGTGCTTGATGGAGGATGAATTTCACCAATGAAATCCAACCCCCATTGAAGGAAAGGTGTTTGGACTAGTACTTGAACCAATGGAAGCACTGCTAATCTATGCTTTCTAGCAAACATTTGACACTAAGTACAACTTCTAACCTTTACTCCCACTTTTTCAAACAGAGTAGGCTAATAAAACCTTGCTCTTAAAATCTTGTACACTGTGTCGCTCTAAACATAGTGCCCTCCACATAACCTGCATGAAATTGATCAATGATCTCTTCTGTCTCATTTTCTATTAAGAAAAGTAAGATGTTAAGAGGATCCTTCCAACATAGATTTGCATTAACAATACAATATTTTATGGCCTTCAACTTCAGTGTTTTACATTGATTCTTGGTAAATTCAGATGGACATTCAGATTCTCTAAGAAAATTCACAATATCAGAGTACCAATCTGATAATAAAATTTTCTCATCAATGTGAATCAGAATTGACTGATCTGATGCATAAATTTCTTGTGGATTCTCATGTGTTGGGGTTTCAGAATGTTCTTGTGGATTCTTCTTAGTTGGGATCTTAGAAGGTTCTTGTGGATTCTTCTTAGTTGGGATTTCAAAAACAGAATTTATTCCTAACATCTTACAATTGGACTTAGCAAGGAGCTTATCCATGCCTTGACCTTTTACCAACTTGGTAGTCTTGATAATGAGATCATACTCTAAAATCTTAGTTATCCATATCCCTCTCCTTCCATCAGTATCAAGTTGAGTTAAAACAATTTTTACAACACTATTGGGTACATAGGCAATAATAGAAGAGTAGAGAAGATAGACTCTAAAGGGTCTCAGAGATTGAACTAAAGAATAGGCTTGTTTTTCAATGATGTCATACTTTAGCTCAGCATCTATCATGACTTTAATAAAAAGGGCAATGGGTTGGTCATCTCCATATTTATTCTTTTGCAAAAGAATGGAAGCTAAGGTAGTTTAAGAGGTAAAAGAAAATATACTAAATGGTTCAGAGTAATCTGGACTGGCTAAAATGGGAGCTTCTGCAATGACCTTTTTAATTTGATCAAATGCATACCTTGCAGGAATAGTCCACTTACCTTCATGATTATTTTCCAGCATATTAGTTATATCCTTAACTATTTCAGCATAATTAGGGATAAACCTTCTTAAAAAATTAATTTTCCCAAGGAAAGCCTGAATCTCCTTCTTATTCCTTGGTAATGTAAGTGCTTGTATAGCTACGACTCTTTTAGGATCAATGACTACTCCTTCTTTAGAAATAATGTGGCTAAGTAGTTTTCCTTCTTGGAGTGCAAATAAAGACTTCTTGGGATTAAGGGAAATCCCAAATTTTCTACACCTATCAAAAACCATTCTCAATTGGTTTAAATGATTTTGTTTAGAATTAGAAAAAACAGTTAAATCGTCTAGATAAATAACAACAATTTTTTTGGTCTTACCCACAAATGCTAAGTCCATAGCTCGTTGAAATGTAGCTCCAGTGTTAGTTAACCCAAAAGGCATCTGGGCATACATGAATGTACCCCAAGGAGTTGTGAATGCAGTCTTCTCTCTATCCTCTGGACTAACCATAATCTAATTATATCCAAAAAAACCATCTAACATGGAAATTCTATTAGCTCCTGAAACTTTATGAAGTAATTTATCCATATTGGTTAATGGATAATTATCTTTCAAAGAAGATTTATTCAAATTCCTAAAATCCACACATAATCTAATTTCACCATTCTTTTTTCTCGCTGGAACTAAATTAGCTACCCAATCAGAATATATCAATGGAACTATTATTTTAGCATCAAGTAGCTTCTTGAGTTATTTTTCAATAACAGGAAGGAGGACAAGATTAATTCTCCTCACTTTTTGCTTGAAAGGTTTTGCCTCTAGTTTTATTGGAATTTTATGTTCAATAAGAGATGTATCATATGTTTTTAATTCATTATAAGACTAGGAAAAAACATCTTTGTAGGATTTAAGGAGGGCTAAATATTTGTCTTTGGCTTCCATTGACAAGGATGCAGAAATTTTAACATTTCTAATTTCTTCAAAACTTCCAATGTTACAGATTTCAATATTTTAGTGAATTTGATAGTGGATTTTTGGGAACATCATTATGATCAAAGAGCTTCTCAAGAGGGACTAACCCTTTTGGAATAAAATTGTTAGATAATTGAATAATTCTACGATCAACAATTTTTTAGTCAAATTGTGGTGTTTGATTTTCGTTGTAAACTTCAAGATTATCAAGTTGTTCTTCCTCAACTTACAGGTTTGAGAATTCATCAATGACTTGCAAAAAGGATTTTCACTGCCCATCATCATCAAATATTTGCAAGTGTTTAAGATTGTCATGAATAGATGGTCTATACTTAACTTGAATTTGATATTGGACAAGCATTTGATCAGGAACTTTAAAAGAACTAGCAGAACTAGCTAAGGAATCTGCATGAATGTTTTGATCTCTAGGAATAACAATGATATTGAATGTTGAAAAAAAATTTCAATTGAATCCCAAATATCATTCCTATAAGATCTAAGTCTAGGGTAGTTAGTTTGACATTGATTCCTAACTTGTCTGACAATAAGTTCAGAATAAGAAAATACACTTAAATTCTACACCTTAAGTCTTCTTGCTAATTCCAATCCTAGCAGAAAAGCTTCATACTCTGCTACATTATTAATTACATCGAATTCAAGCTTATATGATTGGGCAATATTTTCTTTATCTAGTGAAATTAATGCAATTCCGTCTCCTACTCCTTCCTTTAAGCAAGAACCATCAGAGTACAATTTCCAAATATGAGTCTTGATGGTTTTAGGCTTGTCAACAATGTTTTCAATAGTAAGTTGAGTGTTTTGTGAATTATTAGCTAATAATTCAAAACATCCAAAGTCTTGGTCTACCGCATAAATATGATGATTCCTAGCTTGATCAAATTTACAAACAGTATTCATAAATCTAACTTCTCTATATAATCTGAGATGCTCACCTCCATGTACATGAATAGTGGCATAAGACATGTTCATTTGTAGGCTTCCTGTTAATTGTTCACAACAAGATCTTGACAATAGCATGCCAAATTTGGGAGGGATGTTAGTGACTACAATGTCTAAAACCACACTCTTAATAAGGATTTGAGCCAAAGTAACCACCAGATCGTTTATAAGGCCAAGACAAGGTAATTTCTTGGAGTCAAAAGTGTAAAGATCATGATAAGTTCTAGTGAATTCTAGTTGTAACTGGGCCATGATTACCTTTGGCATCAGATTATGGGAAGCCCCATAGTCTAACATGCAATTATATAACAAGAAATCATGAACTTTTAGAGTCACATAAAAAGGTGGTACATTCTCATCAATCATGTCTGAGCTAGGGCTAAAGACTACTGAAGGTTTTTCGTCTTGCAGGCTTATCACATCCCCTTCAGCACCAACACTGGATGACTAAATCCATTTAGAAACTTGGTTTTTATACCCAGGATTATTTGAAATTTCAGATAAGGGAATGGGTATTTTAACTCTTTCCAGTTGTCTTTCAACATTGAAAGTTGTTAAGACAATTTTGTCATTTAGAGTTGTTTCAACTGTTTGATTCAATGGTTGAATTATAGTTGTTTGAGTTTTGGTGGATTTAATTTGAGGTTCATTTACAATGGGGGTTTTTGGAGGTCTACCAAGCCTTGACCTAGGTCTTAGATCGTATCTCCTATTCAATTCTTCAATCAAAAACTGAGAAAATGCCTGATATTTTGAAATTTGAGAGTCTTCTTGATCTTGAGAAGACTGATTTAAAGGGTGAGAAACAATAAAATTTTGTAAAGATGAATGATCCAGATTATTTATATCTTCAGAAATTAAAGGTCCAATGTCTTCTATTTGTTGTTCAACAATCATCAATGGGGGTTGGATCTGTTGATCAGGATTTGGTCTCTACAAAATTTGAGTTTGGGGGACTCTTCTAAATTGAGTTTGAGGTCCTTTCCCTAAGCATGACTGTAAAGTCATCATCGAAGGCTTTGGAAAACCTAACTTCTGCTGCTATTACTAGAGGTTTATAGTTAGGAGGCATCTTATGATAAAGTTTATTGAATCTTTTTATGAAATTTTCCACTGGTTCACCATGGTTTCTTTTTAATTCTTCAAACTCTGTAAGATAGTATAATGGATCTTTCTTAACACCCCATTGGTTCTTAAAAATGGTACTTACTTCATTCCAAGAATGAATTGAATCAGATCTCAGTTGTCTAAACCAAATCCTGATGTTTCCCTCTAAAGATTGAACAAATAATCGCATATATACATCCTCATGTTTTATGTTCATATTGTCAGCAAAATCTAAGAATGCAGAAAGACGATCTTCAACAGACAAACCATTTTCCATATTAAACCTTGGTAGGTGTTTTAAATACCCATCAGGAAAATTATTGAGCTGGTTAGGAAGATGTAAGGCAACATACCTAGCTTAAATAATAGGTTGAAAGGACATATTTGAAGATGAAGAGGAAGATGAACTAGTAGAAGAGGTATGAGATGATGTAGTAGAGGATGATGGTGAAGCTATAGGTGAAGATGGAGGTGTAATGGTAGGAGGAGGAGGATGAGAAAGTGGAGGATCCCTAAAAGTTTTAAAAGGTGTTTTAATAACTAGCTTCTGAACCTTTGTTTCAACTTATTCTTTATTTTCAAACAAAGGGTTTGAATATACAAAAAAAGTTTCCTCAGGTTGTGTATAAGTAGATGGAAATGTATAATGAGTGGGGGAGATAAAATCAATAGGTTTTAGCTCCGGTAAATGTACATCTAGTTCTTCTTCTGACTTGGGTGAATCTGAAAATATTTTAGGCAGTTTATATGATTCCAAAGATTGGACTACGAGAGCTGACTGCAGATCAAATCCTTTAGATAATAGTTCTAAAACCCTAGGTGTTAGATCATTCAAATCTAATTGGGATGGAACAGACCTAAAGGGATTAAAAGCTAAAATATCTTCCGGCTGTAATGGTATAGAAGAAGAAGCAAAAGCTTCAAGTATCCTTCTAAATGAGGCTTCTCTTACCAGTCTTTCTGGATCAAATAATGGGGAAACTATTTGAGAATCAGAATGAGATTTGGTATGTTTTGAAGAAGACAACTTGGTCTTGTGGAGTCACCAGGTGAAATATTTTAACCTACAATTTCTTTATGCACCTTAAATAAGAAGTCTTAATCATTGTCCCAAGGAAAATACTTCAATTTTCACTCCCTGGCTGCAACACCAGTTTGATGTTGTCTTCTGAGATGATTCTAGGTTAGTTAATCATGCCAGAGCATCTAAAATGTTTTGTTTGTTTTTTTAAGTTTTTGGATGACCCATATTATGAAAAATTTGAAAACAGGTGCTTAAACCTTAAAACTTGCTAAATTGGATGAAAGGGTTGTTTATTTGTCTAAAATAGTTAATTAATTTAAAGTCGGTGAATAGCAAAGTCTTGATGAAATATAACTTACTAAATATTCAGACATAATATTTGATTGGTAATAAGAAAAGAATACAGGTAAACAACTTTTTCCTTTACAACAAAATATATTTAATCTAATGTAGATGGGTGTGATATTTAATTGATATAGAGGAGTTTATAATAACATATAGTTTTATAAACTATTCCCTAATTATTGTTTGTAACTTCACAGGGGATTTAAGACTGACTGATACTCAGTATGAACTTACCCAAATTTATGAATAAATGCTTAAATACATGAAGAAAGACATAATGAAATAAAAACATAAGAAAAACTCACAAGGAGACAAACTATAGGAGGCAAATTCAGAATCCTTTCATTAACTTGAAGCGAATCTCCAACTCGATTACAATTCTGATTTGAAAGCTCATCCAAGGGTTCAACCCTTAATAACTCGAAGGAGGTTTTGTTTATACAAATATAAAAATCTTCTAGAGGTATTTCTAACAAAATTACAAAAATAGTACAGAACTATAGGAATCTAAAAACTGCTAAGTGTTGGCACTATCTTTTAGGAATTTGTTGATGATCTGGTCCCCAAAAGGTGCTACCCATCTATCTGTCAGTTGAAGATGAAAGTTACACGATAGTTTCACATAAGTGATCCCATCTGTCTTTAGTTGTTATAGAAAGTTTTACCAATTTCCTGTAAATTTCATCAACCTCGGTGTACTTTTCAAAAGTGGGCTTATTTACAAAATTATGTTTAATCTCATGCTTAATTGTCAAATCAAAATCTAAAGCCTCTAACATTTGTTTCTCGGTAAGATGACCCTTTATACTTGCAAAACTAGCTTTATCAATTGATATTGTATAAAGCTTTTGACAATATTCCTCCAAATTGTTCAACCTATCATTTGGTACCACTAATCCTGGCAGTCCTCTCTGATTGAGTAAGTTAAATTTAAAATGAAACCTTTGAACAATAGTCTTCAAGGCTTGGCACTTGGTCTCCAACTGAGTCAAGAGGTTATTTTTCTGCAAAACCTTCTTAATGTCCAGAATGGTTTCTATTCTATCCAGAATCTGAATCTGCTTCAACTCGGCCTTGGTTTTTGAATTAAGAACTTTGATCATGTCAGTGGCTTCACTTGGTTTGTCTTTAAGAATTTCTTTAACTTATTCAATAGTTATATGACATCTGTTTATAAGTTATTCCTGCTAAAAAATGATCTGTATGGAGGGCCATATTTCAGTTATGGCTTGACTGATATCTGCCCAAATATTTTCCTTAGCATGGGCCAAGGTTTTAGCCACTAATGACTCACTTTCCAACTCTTCTA
The DNA here is from genome assembly GCA_000404065.3 of Pinus taeda. NCBI lineage: Eukaryota > Viridiplantae > Streptophyta > Pinopsida > Pinales > Pinaceae > Pinus > Pinus taeda. The sequence goes on from APFE030347579.1 coordinate 296,029, forward strand.
TTCTTCTGGTCAATCTATGGGTCTTTTGCATCTCTTTAACATAGATATTGTCATTTTTAATCTTCTGAGTCTCCATATTCTTAAATTTCTTATGAAGACTTTCATTTTATTTTTTCTGGTGAATCAGCTCCTGTAAGACTTTGTTTAAATCTCTTGTTGTTGATGTAGATTATGTTGTTTCTAATGTCGATTCCCATGCTTTCCTTGACACTGTAAGTATATATGTAATTGGAGCTATGGCTAGTTGAGTAGATTTCTCTTTTTATTTAAGAAATTTCTTAATTTTCTTTTCCATGGTCTTTATCTGTACATTCTGCTCAATGATCAACTTGAGAATTTCTTCCTTATGTTGTTCACTTTTTGTTATCTCCTTGGTTTGAGGATCCTCTGTAGAAGGAAATTTGAGCTATTTCCTTGATGTGTTATTTATGTATTCTTCTTTTTTATAATTTCCTCTGCAGCTTTAACATCAGTGGGGTCATACCCAATTTTAATCACTAAATATTCTAATGATTTTACCCTATTATCCTTTGCCAAAGAGGATATCTTTTATATCTTCAATTGCGACTACACATTTGAAAGAGTTGTTTTGAGTTTTGATAATGCCATATCAGTGTTGGTCATGGTAGAGAAAAGCATCTCACCAGACTACATATGCATGTCCCTATGATCAATTGGGTGTATCTTATTTTCATCGAAAGAAAATATAGTCTTCTTATAATTTGAAGAAACCATTGGAAAAGGGACTTGGGTTTGAATGAATGCTATTTACATCATGCCTTTCTCACTGTCAAAAGCTATCAATAACCTATGTTGCGAAGTTGATGTCTGTTTCCAAAACTGAGCATATACGTTTTCCTTTAAAGATTCATTCTTCTGATTAATTTCAAGGAAATTAGTGAAGACGTTTGGCTCCTTTGATTCAATTACTCCTGCAAATTGGGTGATATCCAAAAAATTATATGAAAATGAAGACGAATATGGAGGAGTGATTACAGTTTCTTCTATCCTTGTAGAAACATGTGAATCATCCAAATTGATGATTATAGGCTCCTTCTAACCATGAGTAGTAGTAGTGCCTTATTCTGATAATGAATGAAGTATTTTTCATCTTTTGCTGATGATGAAGATCCTTCTCTAGGCCTCTTGTCTTGCTTGGTTTGAGAAGTAGGAGTGTGGAGTGTAGGAGGAGGTAAAATCTGTTCTACTTCTTGAAGTGTATTCTCCTCCAACGGTTCTTGATTCCTATACTTCTCAATCTTTGGTCTTGGTGTATGATTGTAAGGTGTGGTTTTGAGTTCCACACTTAAGTTGGAGACAATATTGAATGGGTCATAAGACCAGGTGAAACTTGGTTGAAAACATATCTGTTTGAGGATTGTGTATGCTTTAATACCTTCTGATATCACATTACAAATGATGATCCTACCTGTGACTTGATCTTAAACTGAGATTTCCTCTTCCTTGAAATGAAATGAAGTTCATCCATATTAATCATTTTCCTAATATATTCCAGAGAGAAAATTATCATTGGAACATATTTGGGAAATTTATATAGAGCCAATTTGCAGCCATATACTCTAATATCTCTATAATTCTAGTAGATATACCAGTCTCCTATTCTAGTTTGATCACTGAGGTGCAAGATCCTTTTAATTTCTGGACTGATCCTACACTCACTCTAACTGCTGAGAAGCTATGCAACTAGATGAATAAAATAGTCAATGAAGTCATAAAACTTGACACTCAGTTGAGTTTCTTCTGATCAATGAAGTCCACTATGTGACTGCGTGATTCACTTGCTAATCATTCTACTTTTGTAGAGCTATAGGTAACATGTCTCCCTGTTGATAAATAATCATATGCACTAACATAGAGGAATATTTAAACGCTCCTTCAATAGTTATTTTCATCAGTTGATCATGCATACTTTCAGCCAAAAATTGATTGTAATTATACATGAAAGTAGGTTTGTTTTGTTTAGATAAAATGGATAGATAACCTAGGACAGATTCATCCAGGGAAAATTTTAAGAACCACCCTAAATTTATATGTATAATAAATGGGCGAATCCCTATGATACATAGGAAAAATGGGAGGTGATTTTATCACTAATATAATATGTATATATATTTCTTTCGACGAATCTCTCACCAAATTATATTATCTTGTAAAGTCATGGTGAATCTTTCACTAAATCATAAATCTTGTAATATCTTGGAAAATCTTTCACTGGATAATAAAACATTCTGAAGTCTTGGTGAATGTTTTGTTAAAGTATGAAACCATATACGATAATAATAAAACATATTCATTAAACTGTAATATACTAACATACATGTTTGGAAAAAAGAAACATAATTTTCACTTCCTACAAACAATGTTGCAGTTTCAGTGGCCATGTTTGTCATGGTAGGAGAGATTATTGTTTTCTCTACCACTTTTGTCAAGCTACAACTTTTACCAAGCTATCAAATTTCTTTCTCATTCCATAGACTCCAACTGCAAGATAAAAAAAAAAAACACATCAAGTTTGTTTACCCCAACACGCCAACAAATAGCAAGCCCCAACTATATAATATAATGAAGTAGTAGGTATCCCAAAGACCTGAAGGGGATCTAATGGAAAGAAGTGACCGTTGTCAAAGCCTTCCAATCAATATATAAATATATAAATGTAGATTTATTATTATTTTAATTGGAAATATTCAATTAAATAATAAAATTTAATTACGTCTCTCCCAATCTCCCAATCTAAATTTCTTATTAGCATAATTCACTACCTTCATACTAGTTTTAACATCATTGTAACATGTGGATTAATTTCCTTTTTGGTGCACAATCTCCGCCTTTTAGGATAATATGGTGCAGTGACCCAACCCCTACAGATCATTACCCCAAACAAGGAATAGCAGAGAAGATGAAGGTTGTACAAACCAACATATTTTTCAAATAACTAATCCAAGATCAGTACCTTAACTTTTTTATGAAGATATCATATTGAGAATGTTTGAAAAATGGTGGGAAATTTGGGCAGCGACTATCGCTCTTCTGCGAGGGTGATGCGGAAAGAGTTAATATTTCATTGTTTTGATTTTTTTTTGTTAAATAAAAAAAACCAATATTAATGGAGATATCGGTATTTTTTACTAAATTTTGTGAAGTGACTAAATGTAACTTTAACCATTCACCTTAAGATTTTTTTTACAATATAATTTCCTAAGGCTATTTAATATCTTCATTAAAATAAAAACCAACCTATATCCATCTTAACTCCACATCTACCACTCTTAGAGGGAAGAAATATATTTATCACTCCCAGGACTTGGTAGACCCGGAATTAAGATGGATCTAAGTTGATAGAATTTCCCCTTTAAATAGTCTATACTCACATGAATACCATGGTATTACCATGGGTTATCATAAACCTACAGCTTAAAAACTACTATTAGTAATTTAATAAAATTAATAATTGATTTTTATTTTTTATTTTTTATTTACCAAGTTAAAATGTTTAAGTGACATTAAATTACAAGATCCATTTTTACTCTTGATCTACCAAGCCCCGAGAGGGATCAAATATTTTTTCACTCTATGTTAGTTTGCATATCACAATATTTGATCTAGAGTAAAGATGGATCTATGCTACTTTAATTCCCCCCTTTAAATAGGCTGCATTCCATGTGAATACCATGGGTCAATACTATATGCCATATTTATTTCTATTAATACTAATATTACGGTTAATAATGTTTTTTTGCATGGTATTAATAATAATTTGGCCCATAGGCTTCACCTAAATATAACACATTGTTTGAGTGTTCATAAATATAAGGTGGCTTATGGAGTAAATATAAAAAATATTTTATTTATTTACCATACCTCTCGTTTATTTATATTTTTATTAATTTACCATACCTCTTTTATAAATATGGTATTTGGCCCATAGGATTCAATTATATAAAACCTCTTTTTGAGCCTTCTTAAATAGAAAGACGGTTATGGACTAAATATAGAAAGAGGTTTTATTTATTTACCGTACCTATAGTTTATTTATATTTTTATTTATTTACCATACCTTTGAAGTATAAAAAGAGGTTTTATTTATTTACCATACCTCCACTTCATTTATATTTTTATTTCTTTACACGCTTGCGTGTTCATAAATATAAGGTGACATATGGAGTAAATATAAAAAAATGTTTTATTTATTTACCATACCTCTCGTTTATTTATATTTTTATTAATTTACCATACCTCTTTTATAAATATGGTATTTGGCCCATAGGATTCACTTAAATGAAACCTCGTTTTTGAGCCTTCTTAAATAGAAAGAGGGTTATGGACTAAATATAAAAAGAGGTTTTATTTATTTACCCTACCCCTAGTTTATTTGTATTTTTATTTATTTACCATATCTTTGGAGTAAGTATAAAAGAGCTTTTATTTATTTACCATACCTCCACTGTATTTATATTTTTATTTATAACTATCATAAATACATTTTCTTGAAAATAAGGGTGAATAGAAGATTGTAACTCCTAATTTCAAGGGCTAAATTTACTTTTTTTACCCTCTCCCTTAAAATAAGGTGGGCTAACCTCCATACCTAATTTTTTTATTAAATAAATTTGAGGCGATTTGTAACAATGTACTATGATACAAAATATTCACCCAATAAAAATATAAAACCCCTTAATTTAACCCAAGGGTGAAAATTCACCCCTAAAATTTTCCATGGTAAAGAGAATATTCAAATATCTCCAAGGAACCCAGGACTTTGGTCTATGGTATCCTAAAGATCCAAATCTTACCGTTCATGCATACACAAATGTAGATTGGGCTGAAAATGTTGATGACTGGAAAAACACTAGTGGAGGTGCATTTTACATGGGGCCCTAATTGGTATCTTGGTTCAGCAAGAAACAAAGTTCCATTGCCTTATCTATAATAGAAGCAGAATATGTGGTTGTTGCATCTTGTTGCACACAACTTCTCTGGATGATGCAAACATTACAAGATATGCAAATCAAATGTTCTCTGTGCATCTCCATCCTATGTGATAATACACATGTTATTAGTATTTCGAAAAATCTCTGTATGCACTCCAAGACCAAGCATATTCCTATTAAGTATCACTTTCTAAGAGAACAAGTGCTTGAGCAAAAGGTTAATTTGGAGTATGTTCCCTCCAAAGAACAAGTTATTGATATATTTACTAAACCACTTCCCAAAGAAGCATTTGAATATCTTAGACAGAAACTAGGAGTTGTCTTTGCCTCATTTTGTTGTTGATCCAGTCTGCTCATCCACACATGAAAATTCAGAAGGTTGTTTTCTATATGAGGGTTTTGTGAAGTATAGTCGTGTATATATGCGAGTTTCTTTGTAGGCAGACGCGTATGTTTTTATCTGGCAGAAAAAAAAGTGAGACGGACTTAAGATCAGCCTTTGACATGCTACTGACATCTATGATTTGATTTTCTTCGAATGGTATTAATGGGTACAGTCTGTTGATATGGTATTGAGTTATGTTTTTCTCATTGATATTTATCTTATTGATGAAGATTTTTTGATGAATGAGTTGTCGACAATGAACAGGTAGCACATGTTCAGGGGGAGCATTAGCCTTGTAGAATATAATGCATTGTTGGCATTATGGTTGCTAAATTATGTTACTATTAAGATCTTTTGGTCTCAGTTATTAATGTCATATCTGTCATTTGATGTAAAGGTCATGTGGAGACCTATGATGTAATAATTATCATATTTAGTCATGTATGGACTTTTTAGGTCATGTCAAATATGTAATCCCACTTGGTTGGGTGGTAGTGTCAAATTTGAATCCCCACTTGGTTGGGGGATTGATGTAAGTATGAGTCCTTGGCAATAGGAAGGTCATACTCGTTGAATTATAGATTCATGTCCTTCATTTGGAAATCTTTCTGAATATTCAACATGTGCTCTGGGGGGGCATGGATAGTATAGTGAAAATCATATCCAAAGGGGGGCTTCTGGTCCTCCCTTTTCCCTTGACGTCAAAGAGGGAGGGTATCTTGGTGTTTGAATAACATTTATTTGATGTATCTAACAAGTTTCTACAAGTTGAGGTGATCAACACCAACATGGTTTCCATCAAGTCCAAAGGGGGATATTGTTGGCATTATGATGCATGTGTTGTCCTTGATGGAAACTCACTTGTAACAGAACAAATATTTGTAACTAGATGAATCCACAAGTCAGCTCAGAGGTGTCAGATTGATGAAACAGAATAATAGAATGATGGGACAAAGGTTTACAGATCAGAATCAGAAGTTTGATAAAGGTGAATATTTGAAGATCTATATGTGAGGTTTTCAAGGCCAAGTCGTGTATACATGCAGGTTTGGTGAAGCAAATTCATGTACAATTTCTACACCATGGTATTCTAAATTCTAGGGGTCTTTACCATGGTATTGGCCCATAGTAATGAGTGTGAGAATGGATATTAATGCCATCAAAGAATACCATCGGCATAACTAAGGGTTTGACCATGGTCTTGGCTAAGGCTCTAACTATATAAGGAGGTGAAGATCAAAGTGCTAAGTGTGTAAGTGAAAATGTTTTTGATGAATACTTAAATCTAAAGTATATTTGCATTGTAAGGGCCATAGTTGACACATAGATCTAAAATAATTATGCATCGATGAATACAATGATGGATTAGGATCATGAGACCTGAAATGACTTTCCATTGTATGATCTTCTCATGGATTGACTAGATCTAAGTACCAACACATGTTTTTATCTCTGAATATTATGATCTGGGTTTCTCTGAAGTTCTGAAGAGTTGCGCAATTTTAGGTCAAAATTTGCAGATTTGTATGCGGGTTGGTCTTGGTGAATTCACGTATACGTGCGGGTTCACTTCTTCAAAGTTGCGTACATAAAGGAAGGGTTTCTGTAAAATTTGCAGATCTGTACGTAGGTTGGTCTTGGTGAAGTCGCATATACATGCAGGTTCATCTCTTCAAAGTCACGTATATAAAGGAAGGGTTTATGTTCATAAATGACTAATCAATTTGATCAGTGTTTTTGTCTCTCTATTGTCTGTCAATGATGTCCTCATGTTGACCTAGGTTGAGTGATAATGTCTGAAGTAGAACTGATTGAATGATGAAGATTGAATTTGGTTACATGTTGATTGTTTGAAAATATTATTGGTGTTGCTAATTGTATGAGGGTTTTGTAAACTAATAGAATATTTCAAAATAACTCTGGTCAACTCTGTGTCTGATTAATAATTATAAGTGTTTAGTATATTGAGATCTATATGCAGGTTTCTCTACATAATAGCGTGTATACACGCGGGTTTCCTTATGTGAAGTAGCATATACATGTTGGCATATGAATGATCAGGGTTGCAGTTGATTCTGTGTGTTGATGCAGTATTCTGATTTCAGTTATGTGTTCTGGTTACAGTGATCTCATTGTTTTGTTTAAATTAAGTTGGTGTTTGCTTCAGTTGATCTACAAGTTGTGATGTATTAAATTAGGTGGATCTAGTGTGAAAATTTATGAAACGTGGTCCACGGATGTTGTTGAGGGTTGGAGACTTCAATGAGGAAGTCGAAGCTTCCTACCAGTAGTAGTTAATAATTAGATCGAGAGGTTGAAGGTCCCTTCCAGTAGAAGATGGAGAATGAGTGAAAGTTGTAGCCTTCAGTAGGTGGGTGCCTGCGTACTGGCATGAGTTTGCACTAGTACAAGAATGTACGAAGTTTTTTTAATTAATAAGTTTGAAGACTGTGACGACAACAGCGGTGGTTTTCTCCCACATTAGGTTTCCACCTTAAATCCTAGTTTTCATGTGTGTTGCTTATGTGTGATACTTTATTTTGTTCTTACTGCACCTGTTTATTTCTTATCAAATTCCTGATAAATCTCTTACATTATGGTTCAAATTTAATAAAGAAAGAATTAGCCATTTTCCAATTTTACTAAGCATACATTAGTTTCTTTTACAACAATCACATACATACGCAAGTTGTGTTTAGTAAAGTCGCATATACATTTCAGAAAAGAAAATTATTATTGAGAGTTTTTAAAATATTGATTCACCCCCCCAGTATTTTTCCCAACAAAGAACTCATAGACCAAAGGACAACGAAAGGGTACTAAGGAGAAAGATGAGCTTGCTCTTTCTATACAAGCGAAAAAAGGGAAATGGGAAGGCCAAATAGAACCAGAGTGGAGGAGGACCCTCACAAAGTAAAAAGGAGAAGGACATGAGAGAATTCAAGTGCTTTTCATGTTACATGTTCGAGCATTTTATAGTCAGTTTCCAAATAAGAAGAAGGGAAATGAAAATCCATCTAATATTGCCATTACACAGATGGATGATATGGATGAAAAGTTCAAGAAAAACTTTTCGTTGGTGTCATGCCTTTCTGGAACTTTCATAAAAGGTGTTCGGTTTGTGGACAGTGGAGCATCTTTTCACATGATGATATCTCAAGACATCTTCATCAATATGACCAGGGAGCCTACGGATATACATGTAAATCTTGGTGATAAGTCCAAGTATGCAGTAGAAGGAAATGGTAGTATTGAGCTTTAGAGTTATTCAGGTGGTATCAAGGAGGTGAACAAAGTATTGTACGTACCACGTTTGGAGAAGAATCTCCTTTCTATTGATTTTTTCAAGTGCAATAGATACTAACACAATATTTATGAAAATTGATAATTACTTCTAATGATGTTGATCTTCTTTTAATTTTTATAGTATATTATTGAGCAATTATACTTCAAAAATTCAACCATACAAGAATAGTATAATAGTAGAGATCACAATGCACAAAAAGAGCACAATATTTACCCTAGAAAAACCACTAGGGGGAAAAACCAAGCAACCTTTTCAATAGAGAAATTTTGTTCAACAAGAGACACACCTAGACCTTTTAGTCATCAACTAGGTCAAACCGACCTTTAACAAATCTATGGTCAAACCTAGTCAAACCCTCCAAGTCAAGCCTTCCAATTTGATCTAGCACTTTGCTTTATTGATCTTCCCTAGAGTTTCATCCCTCTGCAACTGCCAAAATCCCAAAATTTCGGCCCCCTGCAATTTCCCAAAAGATTTAGCCCTTGCAACATAAGCTACCTAAGAAAGGTGTGAACTACAAAGAGAGAGAGAGATTCCTTCCACACGTGTGGGATAGAGAAGAGAGTGGCAGATGAATTGCATCCTCCATGTCCTTCTTGTCCTTCGCTAGGATGCCCAGAAACTATATTACTTGAGAGAGTGTGAATTGGTTCCTTGAGGAGGAGGTCGAGTTCCTTTATATACTGAATTGGTTGGGTCAAATGCATGTGAATCTCTCTGGTCCGACTTGACTTGGAGGGAGGCTGAATTGAAAAATTGGAGTTAAAATTTTCAAATTTTCATCTTTTAAAAGTCTGAAAGGACATGACTCAAAAATATAATTTTTATTTTAAGTCTAGCATGAAGAAAATGTTGTACAATAATCAATATAAATACATCAAAGGCCAAAACATACATTATGAAGATTGACCATAGTTGCAAAATTCAACACTCCTCTTAACTAGGGAAGTATTCTTAATGAATGGCATAGGTGTTCTCAAGTTGAAAAAATTCTATATGAAAAGGTTATAAAAGCATCATCATCTTGTCAACATATTCGACATCATCAACATCTCATTAGCATCTCTAACATCATCAATATTAGCATCAACTAGTTTGAATATCTGACACACTGTTAGCATCAACTAGTAGGTATCAACATCAACTAGTTGGAATCTCTGACAAATTGTTAGCATCAACTAGTAGCCACAACTGGTTGGTACCACTAACCCAACTAGTCAGTACTCTTGACACATGGCGTTCATTTAGCATCAACTCATCATCATAACTCTAGTCGGTACTACTAAACCAACTAGTCGACACTCCTGACCTAGACTAGTCTTGGCTCACCAACCTGTTGAAACTCCAAAGGCCACACTCAACTGAGCAACTAGGCCCGATGATAAATGAGCTCCTGATCTTAATGTTTAAAGCCATGCACTTCATTGAGTGAACTTGGGCTTCTAAGACTATTCTCCCCAACTGGTCAACATCTTTGACATAGGGAGAATAATTGTCCATGATGTTATCATATCAGCACTAGTTAATCTTCACAAGCCTCAACTTGTCCCTAAATTACACAAACTTCTCTCTAGACAATGACTTCATTAAAATATTTATTGTTTCTCATCAATGGAGATGTACTCAAGCCTTATTGCTCTCCTCTACACCATGTGATGGATGTAGTGGTACTTTATTTCAATATGCTTCAACCTCTCATGGAACACAATTCTTTGAAAGCTTCACACATATTTGATTGTCACAATATATCACTACCAGTCCCAGCTATAGGTTGAACAATGCTACAAACAAATTCTGAAGCCACACTACTTCGGTACATGCTTCATTAACTGTGATATACTCTGCATCTGGAATGTTAAGTATGACAAATCTCTACTTACTTCTCATCCAATATATCATAGTGGACCCCAAACTAAAGCATACTCCTAAAGTAATCTTCCTATCATCTACACTCCTACCCAATAAAAATTTGTATATCCTTGAAGTTGTAAATTATGTTTTGCATCATATCTCAAATCATAGTTCATAGTACCATTTAGATATCTCAAAATGTGCTTTGTTGCATTCCAATGTTCATGTCTTGGTTCCACCTGTAACTAGCTAAATGTATTCACTGCAAAGCAAATGTATGGCCTAATATTTACCAAATACATCAACAAGACAATTAACTACCATTGCATGGATGGATCTGCCATGTTGGACTTGGATTCTCTCAACTTCTTCAAATTAGTCGCCATGGGAGTTTCCATGGCTTTAAAGTCCATCAAGCCAAACTTATGAAGGATCTTAATAACATATTTTCCTTGACCAAGGAAGATCTTGCCAGGCTTCTACGAGGCTTCCAACCCCAAATAATAATGCATCAATCTAAGATCCTTCATGTCAAACTCAAAGGCCAATTGCCTCTTACACTAAATTATGAGAGGCTTAGCACTTGTAAACAACAAATCATCAACATATAGCAGTAAAATCATAGGTTCATTCTTCACAACCTTGAAGTAAAGGTTTAGATCAACATAACTCTTGGTACATGTAAGTCTCATCAAGTAGCTATCAATTCATTCATAGCAAGTTATTGGATCTTGCTTGAGTCCATACAAGGCCTTCTTCAATCTAAAAAAGTGATATTCCTTTCCATGCACCTCAATACCTTGAGGTTGATCTATGTACAACTCTTCCTCAATTACACCATTGAGAAAAGTAGTCTTTACATCCATCTGATGTAAATTTCATCCCAATAGAGTAGCAAGAGAAATTAAAGATCTAATGGAGGTTTATCTGGCAACTGGAGCAAAGGTCTCATCATAGTCTTCTCCCTCTTTTTAAGGAACCCTCTATCCACAAATCACGCCTTGTATTTATCAATACTTCCATCTACAACATGCTTAATCTTGCATATCCACTTGGAAGTTGCCACTAACTTCCCTTCAGGTCTCAACACAATCTCCTAGACATCATTCTTCATGACGGATTGATATTCTTCATCTAGGTCCTCCTTCCACACTTGCTAACTAGTGGCTTCTTCATAAGTGGAAGGTTTAGCATCAATAAGTTTATTCATAAGAACTACAAAACTAGAGAATATTTTGGGTTTCTTAATTTCCCTAGATGTGCCATCTGGAGCTACAGGTCCTTTTGCTTCTTCCAAGGTATATCTAAGCAATGATGCTCTATTTCTAATTTCAAGAACAACAATTGGCTCTATCGGTTCACAAGGCCCTTTTGGATCTTTAGGACAATTTTTAGAACTTGAACATTCTTCCTTAGAAGCCGCATGTTTTACTCCACTATAGGAGTCCATGGAAACTTTCTTAGACTTCTAATATGTAACCTTCTCATCAAAGGTGACATCCCGACTAACCTCAATTTACCGCTACTCTAGAAAGTAAATTATGTAGGCCTTTGATGATTCATTGTAACCAACAAATATTCCTTTTTTTCTTGAAGGTTCTAGGTTATTCCTTTTTGTCCTTAGGAACATGGATGTAAATAGGGAATCCAAATATTATCATATACCCAACCTCTAGTTTTCATCTAGTGAACGGTTCTTCAGGAGTCATATCTTCCAAAATTTGATGAGGAATCCTATTTTGAATGTATACAGTTGTTAAGGATGTTTCTCCCCATAAGAACATGGAAATTATTGATCATGCATCATATCCTTGACAGGTTCTTCAATAGACCTTTTAATTATTTTCGCCACACCATTCTATTGAGGATTATATGGAACAATCAACTCCCTCTTAATCCCAACTTTCTTATAGAGAGAAATAATTTTTTCGAGATGTATTCTCCTCCATTTTCAGATCTCAAAATCCTGATCTTCTTACCTGTCAATTTTTCCACTTCAAATTTGAATACTTGAAACTTGGTGAAGACTTCATTTGTTAACATCATGAGATAGATCCAAGTCTTACAAGAGAATTCATCAATAAACGTCACATAGTATAGTATAGATCTATTGTCACTGCTTGGAAATGGCTTCTTTATATTCTTTCCAAGTGCATAACCTTTGCATACAACTTTATGATCTATCAACAATTTAGGAACACTTGATTCAATTCAGGAAATGCCCTATAATAAAGGTGAGCATATCTCCTATGCCATAATTCACTTGGATTAATTTCATCATTTCATTATAGCTTGAATTGGTAGACCCACAAGTCTACAATCTCCCTTCATGAATCATAATAACCCTAGCATCATCTATATTAGAGCCCTTGGACCATACAAGTACTTTTCCATCCACAAATGCTACTATATCCCCTTTATCTTCCCAACATGAAATACTAACTAAGTTCTTTTTCAAACCTGGCAGGTATAGAACAATGTTGAGTTGGACATTGTTATCAAATTCTAGCTCAATGGATTCCTTTCCAACTCCTTTGACTGCATAGTTGTGATTGTCTCCAAGCTCTACCCTTTGATATAGTCTTATTTCCAACATGCTAGTGAGATTGCCATGATCTCCTGTCATATGTCTTGAAGCACCACTATCTACCAGCCACATATCATCATCATCTCCAATAGAACCTATTACAGCATAAAAGTAAAAGAAATCTTTATCACCTCTAGACTTCTTTGGGTGTTCTTCATCAATGTCAGTTGTGGAAACATGTTGTTTTCCTTTTCTCTTTTTATCGTTCTCTCCTTCAAGACATTGATTCATGTAGCAACCAAATCTATGAAAACAATAACATTGAATCTTTGACATGTATTTCTTTCCTTGCTAAGAGAATATTCCTATTGGTTTTCGATTCTGGAAACCAAGTTTATTCTTTCCTCCATTCTTCTTCTTGAAGCAAGTTGCAAATTCTTGAGAAGCTTCTTCCTTTTTGTCTCTTGAGATAAGCCTTCATTCTTCTTGAGCACAATAGGTCCATAGTTATTCAAAAGAGGGAACATCCTTTCCACTACTTATACCTACTACAAATGCATCCCATGATCTAGGTAGTCCACTAAGTGTTGTAGTCACAAGTTCTTTCTCAGAGGTTACTTATCAATTGTGTTAGGAAATTATATATTACAGAGCAATGGAACACATAAAATATTGCAGAAATATGAACACAGAAAACGCATAAAACAAGAGAGACACAGATATACGTGATTCACCTAGTTTGGGCTACGTCCACGGAGAAACAGCCAGTCCTTCTTTTATTATATTATCCAGCAAACTGAAGAGATACAACCTACAGTAGATCCATTCTAACTCCCTCTTCGCTCTCAATCTCGTCTCTTTTCCTCACTCAGAATACAGATATCCACAGACACAATACAATTCCCTCATATATAGTGAGGGGTTGCCTTCTAGGGCAAAAAACCCTAAACTAAACATAACTTCTACCATCAGATCATCCGCCTAATGAACAGCCCAAATTGACTAGAAATTACTATACTTTTACAAGGCAACTTTACATCTCTTTTTAGCTTCGGGGGTGTTGCTCCCGAACCCCCACCAGGAGGGGTGTACAGCCTTCCTGGGGTATACATCCAGCTGAAACCTTTGAATACAGAAGATATTCAGGCTCCACACCCAACAAATTGCTTGAATTTGATCCCTTATTTGAGAGATTCTTACAAAATATGAAGACATAGTATCATCATTTGTCATTGTCACATCACGAAGTCTTCAAACTCATGACTTGACCAATGTTGTTGACTACAAATAGTTTGGTTAGGGCATCATACATTTCCTTCGAAGATTCAAACATTGCAATATAAGGAATCAGGTGATCTTTAATGGAATCCACAATAAGACTTATGGTAGTGATTTCATCTTCCTTGAACTTCTCCTTTCCTGCATTATTTGTTGGTTCAACAACTTTACCCTTCACAATATCCAAGACTTTGTTATTTTTAAGAATAAGATCAATTTTATTATTTCAAGCTCTGAAGATTGAGGCTCCTTCTAGTCTGCTCTTTGATTTCATAGAAGAAACCATGAATGTAGATCAACAAGAAGGACTTCAAAAATAGTGATCTTAATGTAGGGTTTATTCAATAGTTATCTTTGAGTTCCTTCCTTAACCAAAGCTATGATACCATCTTGAATATTTCAAGTGCAGTAGATACTAGCACAATATTTCTGAAAATTGATAATTACTTTAAATGATGATGATCTTCTTTTAACTTTTCCAATAATTATTAGGAAATTATACATTAGAAAATAAACCATACAAGAATAGTAGAACAATGGAGATCACAATGCACAAAGAGAGCACAAGATTTACCCAAGGAAAACCCACTAAGGGGAAAACCACAACAACCTTTTCAATAGAGAAATTATTTTGTTCAACAAGAGACACACCTAGACCTTCTAGTCATCAACTAGGTCAAATTGACATATAGCAAATCTATGGTCAAACCTGGTAAAAACCTTCAAGCCAAGCCTTCCAATCTAATCCAACACTTCACTCTACTAATCTACTATATAATTTTGATCCTCTTACAACTATTAGAATCCCACAATTTTGATCCCCTCAAATTGCCCAAAAGTTTTAGCCCCTATAATAGAAACTTCCTTAAAAACATGTGAATTGCATAGAGGGAGTCCTTCCACACATGTGAGATAGAGAAAAGATAGAGAGAGATATGGATTATGTCATTATTTTTGTCATTCTTGTGCTTCTTTTGCTTCGCTAGGATGCCAAGACATTGTCTTGCTTGAGAGAGTGTGAATTGGTACCTTGAGGAGGAGATCGAGTTGCCTTTATATATTGAACTCGTTGGGTCGAATGGGTGTGACTCTACCTAGGCCAACTTGACAAACTTGGAGCCAAAAATTTCAAATTTAAAAATTCAAATTTTCATCTTTTAAAAGTTCGAAAGGACATGACTCAAAAATATAATTTTTCTTTTGACTGTAGCATGAATAACATGCTTTACAATAATCAATATAAATACATCAAGGGCCAAAACATACATTATGAAGATGAACCATAATTACAAAATTCAACACTTTTAGTTTCAGACATAGAAGACAAAGGGCTAGAAGTCAACTTTACTATAGGTAAAGTGGTTTTTGAGCCAAAATAAATTAATCCCAGCAAGAAACGAGTGATTGGGAGCATGGAGAAGGATCTCTATCTATTGGGAGGACAACCGGTGAAGGATCTTATACATGAGAGTGACATCTAGAGTGATATATGGTATAGGAGGATGGAACACTTACACTACGGATATCTCCCTATGTTGTTGGTTTTCTAAAGATCAAGGTGGAGAAAGATGGGGTGTGTAAAGGGTGTGCACTTGGAAAGAAGGCCAAGGTTCTGTATCCTCACAACAAGACCAAGTCTAAGGAAGGGCTAGACTCGCTGCACTCATGAATATGTGGTCCTATGTTCATGACCTCAATCATAGGGTATTTGTACTTTGTGACATTCATAAATGAATCTTCTAGAAAAACTTGGATCTACTTTCTGAAGACCAAGTATGAGGCCTTCAATCAATTTTAGGAGTTCAAAGTTCCTATGGAGAACTAGATTGGCAAGAAGACTAAGGTGCTAAGATTAGATAATGGGGGCAAGTATACCTCCAACGACTTCTAGGATTTTTGTTGGGTAGTAGGAATTAAGAAGGATCCAATACCTTACAACCCTCAGAAGAATGGGGTTGCTAAGGGGAAGAATAGGACCATAATGGTGGTAGTAAGGGAAATGATCTATGATTAGGGATTGTCGATGATTTTGTGGGAAAATTCTTGCAATGTAGTTATATATGTCCATAACAGGAGTCTTCATAGGATATTGAAGGATGTGACTCCTGACGAGATGTTTACAGGAATGAAACCAAATGTGATCCATTTGTGCATCTTCAGTACCCTAGTCTATGTCCATGTTCCCACAGAGAAGAGGACTAAGCTGGAGCCCTAATTGGAAAAGGACATATATTTGGGTTACGGGGAGGTCTTAAAGGCCTATTGAGTCTACATTCTAAGACAAAGGAAACTTTTTTTAAGTCGAGATGTTGGATTTGATGAGGATGGGACCCTTAAGAGGTATCATGAGAAAAAAACCCGCAATGGTAGAGGATCAGGAGTGAGAATCTCTTAAGGTTGAATAGGGACCAACAACACCAGAAATAGGGACACAATACATAGATTTGGAGGATGAGCTAGATATTCCTTCAAGCTCAACTAAGATGAGGACGAGATGGGTTGAATAGACCTTAAAGGATGTTGAGGAGCATGTGGAGGCTCCTAGCATCACCTTCAAGAAAGGAAAACCACCAACAAGATTTTCCAGTTATTTGGCATTATCAAGCAACACCAACGAGTCTAAGCATTCCACTTTTGAGGAGTTTGTAGATGAGAAAGTCTAGAGGAATGTCATGGTGGAGGAATATAGCTCCATTATGACGAATAATGTATGAGACAGTGTGTCGAAACCAGAGGGAAATTTTGTGGTCACTTCACGATGGATTTATATGATCAAACATGTGGTTGATAGTATTGTTGATAAGTATAAAGTGAGGTTCGTGGTGAGAGAATTCTCCCAGCAGGAGGGAATGGATTACGAGGAGACATTCACACATGTCACCAGATATGCATCCATTAGAGAAGTTATGTCCATTGCTTCAAAGATGGGGTGGAGGATACATTTGATGGATGTGAAGACTACTTTCCTCAACAGGATGATTTAGGAAAAGGTGTATATTGAGCATCCTCAAGGCTTTGAGGTGCATAGGAGAGAGTCTCATGTATGCAGGTTGAAGCTCTCATGTATGAAGGTTGAGAGGTCTCATGTATGCAGGTATGTCGACAATATCGAAGAAGCTCATAAGGATGTGTAAGGAGGATCTTGCTTCAAAGTTTAAGATGAAGGACATCGATTCGATGCACTAATTTTTGGGATTGGAGGTGTGGTAGCAGCTAGGAGAGATCTTCCTTAGACAGGGCAAGTATGCAGTCAAGATCTTGAGGAGGTTCATGATGTAGAATTGCATGCATATTTCTACATCGATGATCATTAACTTGAAGAAGTTAAAGGTTTTTGAAGGTGAGTTGATGGATCCCACACTATACAGGTAGCTGATAGGTTCCTAGATGTATCTAGTCAATACTAATCCAAATATATGTTTTGTTATGAACACACTAAACCAATTCATGGTGAGTTTGAGATAGGTTCATTGGTGGGAAGAAAATCATGTGTGGAGGTACATGTGAGGTATGGTAGAATTTGGACTGAGATATGTCATAGTTGGAGGAGTGGAGTTGCATGGATACACAGATTTTGATTGGGCAAGGAGTGTTGTGGACAAAAAATCAACGTCTAGATGTTGCTTCAACTTAGGATCAGCCATGATATTCATTAGAGAATTTTTGAGGTCTAAAATAGGCCTCCTAAGGAATATTATAAATAATAGTGGAAATAATAAAATACTATTAGATTACATCATCAAATTTTAAAAGAACAAAAAAAAAAAAAAAAAAAAAAAAAAACTATTTTTTCAACTTATCTCCCTACGATTTTACTCAAATTTCGAGCGACAGCACTCGTTGGATGCAAAATTTAAATCCTCATCCGTGTAGTACCCATGTTGCATAATTTCGATGAAACATGCTACACGAAAAATGAGAAATACATGAAAAAATGTTATTGAAATCACATTTTTCATGTATTTCTCAGTTTTCGTGTAGTAAAATCCATCGAAAGTATGCAACAAGGGTACACCTTGGATGAGGAATTACATTTTGCATCCAACAAGTGTTCTCACTTGAAATTTGAGTAAAACCGTAGGGAGATAAGTTGAAAAAATAGTTCTTTTATTTTTTTACCCTTTCATCTTTTTACTTTTTTATTCCAAAAATGGTGAATCATGCCCCATGGTTGACATCATCATCTTGAATCATATTGGTTCTTATAAATTTGATTTTGATTGTACATTTTTGTTTTGAGACCCATTTTAAACCTCAAAATTTCTCTAATGATAGTATAGCAAGAAGCAACAATCAGTGGTACTTAGCTCAGTAGAGGCAAAGTACATGGTAGCGAGTATGGCAAGTTGTGAGGCAATATGGATTTGCAAGATGCTTGCAAGACTATTTTATCTTAATATGGGGCCAACAATGATTCGTTGTGATAATCATAGTTGCATTAAGCTCTTCGAGAATCTTATGTTTCATGATCAATTGAAGCACATCGTAATAAGATATCACTTCATTAGAGACAAAGTCGAGAGAGGTGTTGTAAAATTATAGTACATTTCCATAGAGGAGCAAGCAAAAAATATTCTCTCTAAGCCTCTAGTGAAAAGGAAGTTTGTGAAATACCGAGATAAGTTGAGGGTGATGGAGAACCCCTTTGTTGCTAAAAGGGAGTGTTGAAGCTTGAGGTAGCTTTGGAAGCTCTTTTGCATAGGCTTGGTGTCTTAGCATGTGGAAGATGATTTATTGCCTCTTTAGGTGCTTTCTTGGTGGAGTAAGTGATTTTTATCTTCTTTCCTAATTCAAACTTAGGGAAAGTACCATAATTAAAGTCAATTAATTATTGTAGACTATTAAGTCATTTTCTAAGGATAAATAATTTAATTATTTAAGAGATTTAGAAACAATCTCAACCATTGATCTTCGAGATCATCTACAAGGGAGATTAGGGTTATGGATTTGAGTTTAATGAATATTATAAATAAGTCTAGTGAAGAGGTGAAGATACAAGAACACGAGAGAGACAGCTACAACATTTTTAGGAAAGCGATTTTCTCAAGACAGAGAGAGTGAATTCTCTAGAGCATGAGGCTTAGTTCAACTGAGGAGAAGGAAGAAGAATACAAGGAAAATTTTTGGGTGTTTCCAGGAGTCCATTATGTTGGGAATTGGAGAGGTTGAATTGTTGAAGTGAGAAGGAAGCACAATTGTTAAGGATGTTGATTTGCCATAGGTCGAGTGAGAATTAGGCATAAAGACTGATTTTTTGGTAAGAGGTGGGTCAGATTTCTTTAGAGGTTGATTTCCAATTGACCGATTTTCCTTAGGCTGAATTATTCCAGTGGAGTCAAGTTGTAGGTTCCAGGCATTGTATTTTTCTTTGTAAGTTCTCTGTGGATTGAAACCTTGATTGTTCATATTAATAAATGACGAAGAATTGTTGTGGGTGAATTATTTCTATTGCATTGCATGATTGATCACTCCAATTTATTTATGTTATATATATTTCTAGATGTTAAAATATTAGCGGATTTTTTTTGGTAATTCATAATTTATTTTGTTAATTAGGTAAATTGTTGGGAATAAATAATTGTTGAGAAAATAAATTTGGGTTGGTATTAGGAGATTTAACACTTTCATGTAGTTAGTACATGACAATGATAAAACCCCGCCTTGTGTCCTCATCATCCTTCTTATTGACATTGATCTTGTCAATGGTTTTCTACACCCTCATCAATTGGTGAAACTACCTTCTTTCTTCATTACTCTGTAGCACAAGAATCTCTTCAAAATATTCCTCTTTCAAACTTCTTTTCCTAAAGATAATAATAGAGTATTTCTTCAGTTCATCCTCCCTCCCATCACCATCATGTCCTCCTTCGATCATGAACTTAACATCATGCTCACTCCTTTGTTTGATAAGTTCTTCAATTATTCATCTTTTTTTATCTATTTCTGCAATTTAAAAAAAAATATTACCCTGAGTTCCTCCTCCTCTTTTTTTTTGTTAATGCTACTAATGGTAGGTAGCCTTGGAATTTTGTGATTATACCCTTCACCAACATCTTCAACTCTTATAGTTTCCATGTTAACAATAACTTTTCCATTAACATTATTTATGTCACCATAATTAACTTTTCGAACACCTATATATTTTGACATGTATTTAGCATTGTTCCGTTCATTCTCTTTAAGGATCTCCACTTTAACACATAATTCATTTCCCATCTTCTTCACTTCCACTACCTTAAAATTTAATTTTAAGGTCAATTTTTTAAATGTAATTTTTATTTTGTAACTATAACAAGTATTTAAGTAAAATAAAATCTTAATTTCCCTTTAATTTCTTCCCTTTTGAATATATTTCTTAGTAACGGTAACACCTCATCAATGTGACAATGTTTCTCAAACTAGCTTTGATTTTGTTGAGTCCTTGTATAGTTAAAGAATTAAATGATTTAATAAAATAAAGGTTCCTACCATATTCTCTTATTTATCTTCTTTTACAATTTGGGATATTACACTTGTAACTCTCAAAGTTTCCTTCAGATGTGTTGCTTCTACCATAATTATGACAACGTTGTCATCCTCTTCCACTAGTATTAAGGTAGTCCCTTTTCTAACTGTTATTCAATATTCTTTATAATATATGAGTCTCCATGTTTATAGACATTTATTATGGTAGGACACAACTTCTATAGTTTTAAAATATATTTCCTTTTCCACTTCTTCTACCCTCTCTACATCTTTCATCACTATTATGGACTCTTAATCCTAAACTCATCATCCTATTGGCTCACATCGTTATCCTAGTTTTCTTCTACATTCATCTAATCCTATAACAACTTTATCTCTTTATCGAATTCAATCATTTCTTCTTCTAGGAGTTCTTTATCAAATACTTCTTCAACTCTAACCAAAACTTCTAGCTTCTCAACTATTTCTTGTGTTATTAAATGTTTTTGCAACTCGTAATTTTTTTCATCATATTTTGACACTAATCAATTAATATCTTCTATTCCTCACTAATGTTCCTTCCAAAAAGTTTTTGTATGAGGGATCATGGGCGGTTGTTGACTATCTTTCCTCTTGTTATAGTATTCTTATGGAGGGGAGCATGGAGAAGAGTTGACCAACATTCCATAAAGGATATACTCATGTTGAGGGGTATCTAGTGGAAGGGTCAACCTCCCCAAGAAAAGTTTTCAAATAATGGGAATCTTAGGGTAGGGTCAACCGGCCCTTCCTCCATCATATTGTTCTCATGGAGGGGGAGGATGGAAAATGTAGTCTATTCTTTCCCAAGAAAAAAAATTGTATGACAAGGATCTCAGGTACAGACCAATAAACTCTTCCTCCAAGTTAGTATTCCCATAGAATGGAGCATCTAGAATGGTTCTTCTCATAATCCTCGTATAGATACTTCTTACCTATTTCCTATGTTTCTCTTATTTAGTGCACACACTTATCTGTTGCATGATCATATCCTTCGTCAATAGGTGCATCGTAAGAATTATTTATGAATTTCTTCAATCCCTTTTGTTGACGCTTCCAAATGGATGGTATTCACATCACAAGGCATCCATTAGAATGACTAGCACACCTTTCTTAACGAAATGTTTTCACATAAGGCAGGTCCAAGGAAGGGTCAACCAACCCTTCCTCTAAAATAAAATTCTCGGGGAAACACAAAGAAGGGATGGCCCACCTTTCCTAAACGATGGTATTCATGTCACGACATATCCTCTAGAAGAGATAGTCGACCCTTCCTCAAGTAAAGTATTTGAATGGTGGGTCACAAGGAAGTGTTAATCGACCCTTCCACAATCATAGTATTATCATGGAAATGGAGCATGATGAAGGGTTAGTAAACATTTTTTCAATGGTCATATTCCATTGCGTTGTATGCAATTAAAGGATTGCAAATCCTTTTTCATGGGGAGGGAAAGTGGATTATTGAGAATTATAAATGGTTAGTCAACCTTTTCTCAAAGATGTTATTCTCATTGTGTTGTATGCAATGAAAGGATTGCAAATCCTTTTTTGAGCATAATATTCTTGAGGATACATGGACTATTAATAATCATCAATATGATCACCACCAAAGGGCTGAGAAGATGACAAGTTCTAACCAAAAAAAAAAAAATCATAATCCACCATTTTGAGTTTTTTTTAAATTAAGTAAATTGTAATAAATGTATTAATACTTTATAATTTAGTAAAAAAAACGCCTTATTTATTTAAATAACATACAATAAAATTAATTCTTTTAATATATATATATATATATATATATATATATATTATATATATATATATATATATAGATGAATTCCTAGATCCATCTTAATTTCAGATGAGGGATCAAATCTCTTTTCATTCTAAAAGAAGTTTGCACATTGATCTCTCAGCTCTTGGTAGATCCAGAGTTAATATATGGATCTAGGCTGGTACTATATATATATATATATGCTCTTAGATAAAAGTACCATAGAAAAAACCATGGGTTAGTCAAAACATACAACTAAGAAACCACTAGGTAAATTGACTATTTTACATCTATTTTATTTTAATTATTAATTCTATTTTTTATTTTATTTTATATATATTCTTATATCAAAATACCATGGGAAAATCATAGGTTGTCAAAACCTAGAACCAAAAAAGAACAAAAGATAAATTGACTATTTCTCCTCTATTTTATTTTAATTATTAATTCTATTTTTTATGTTTATTTTTAATTTTGTTTTATTTTTTTCATTTTTTTTCATGTAATTTAACGTAGTCTAATTTTTACAGAACATTACAACATCTCTACCATATTTGGCTAGAGAGGCCTCTCCGGGCAATTATGTTAATATGGACTATTTTTCCTCTATTTTATTCCATATTCTCTTATTTATCTTCTTTTACTATTTGGGCTATTACACTTGTAACTCTCAAAGTTTCCTTCTCATGTGTTGCTTCTACCACGATTATGACAACCTTGTCATCCTCTTCCACTAGTATTAAGGTAGTCCCTTTTCTAACTATTATTCATTATTCTCTATAATATATGAGTCTCCTTGCTTATAGACATTTATTATGGTAGAATTCAACCTCTATAGTCTTAAAATATATTTCCTTTTCCACTTCTTCTACCCTCTCTACATCTTTCATCACTATTGTGGACTCTTAATCGTAAACTCATCATCCTATTGGCTCACATCATTAGCCTAGTTTTCTTCTACATTCATCTAATCCTATAACAACTTTATCTCTTTATCAAGTTCAATCGTTTCTTCTTCTAGGAGTTCTTTATCAAATACTTCTTCAACTCCAACCAAAACTTCTAGCTTCTCAACTATTTCTTGTGTTATTAAATGTTTTTGCAACTCGTAAATTTTTTCATCATATTTTGACACTAATCAATTAATATCTTCTATTCCTCACTAATGTTCCTTCAAGCAAAGTTTTTGTATGAGGGATCATGGGTGGTTGTTGACTATCTTTCCTCTTGTTATAGTATTCTTATGGAGGGGAGCATGGAGAAGAGTTGACCAACATTCCATAAAGGATATACTCATGTTGAGGGGTATCTAGTGGAAGGGTCAACCTCCCCAAGTAAAGTTTTCAAATAATGGGAATCTTATGGTAGGGTCAACCAACCCTTCCTCCATCATACTATTCTCATGGAGGGGCAGGATGGAAAATATAGTCTATTCTTCCTCAAGAAAAAAAATTGTATGGTGAGGATCTTAGGTACAGATCAATAAACTCTTCCTCCAAGTTAGTATTCCCATAGAATGGGAGCATATAGAATGGTTATTCTCATTAATCCTGGTATAGATACTTCTTGCCTATTTCCTATGTTTCTCTTATTTAGGGCACACGCTTATCTCTTGCATGATCATATCCTTCGTCAATAGGTGCATCGTAAGAATTGTCTATGAATTTCTTCAATCCCTTTTGTTGACACTTCCAAATGGATGGTATTCACATCGCAAGGCATCCATTAGAATGATTAGCACACCTTTCCTAAAGAAATGTTTTCACATAAGGAGGGTCCAAGGATGGGTCAACCAGCCCTTCCTCTAAAATAAAATTCTCGGGGAAACGTAGAGAAGGGATGGCCCACCTTTCCTAAACGATGGTATTCATGTCACGACATACCCTCTAGAAGAGATAGTCGACCCTTCCTCAAGTAAAGTATTTGAATGGTGGGTCACAAGGAAGTGTTAATCAACCCTTCCACAATCATAGTATTATCATGGAAGTGGAGCATGATGAAGGTTTAGTAAACATTTTTTCAATGGTCATATTCCATGCGTTGTATGCAATTAAAGGATTGCAAATCGTTTTTCAAGCATAATATTTTTAGGGAGGGAAAGTGGATTATTGAGAATTATAAATGGTTAGTCAACCTTTTCTCAAAGATGTTATTCTCATTGTGTTGTATGCAATGAAAGGATTGCAAATCCTTTTTCAAGCCTAATATTCTTAAGGAGGATACATGGACTATTAATAACCATAAATATGTTTACCACCAGAGCACTGAAAAAATAAGATGATAAGTTCTAACCCCAAAAAAAATCATAATCCACCATTTTGAGTTTTTTTTTAATTAAGTAAACTCTAATAAATGTTTTAATACTTTATAATTTATTAAAAACACATCTTATTTATTAAAATATAACAAACAATAAAATTAGTTATATACATATATATGAATTCCTAGATCCATCTTAATTTTGAATGAGGGATGAAATATCTTTTCATTCTAAAAGAAGTTTGCACATTGATCTCTTGGCTCTTAGTAGATCCAAGATTAATATGGATCTAGGTTGGTACTATATATGTGTGTGTGTGTGTGCGCACTCTTAGATAGAAGTACCAAAGAAAATAGAAGTACCAAAGAAAAAACCATTGGTTGTCAAAACATACAACTAAGAAACCACTAGGTAAATTGACTTGGTTCTCCCATGTTTTAGGTCTGTTGCATGCTCATTAATCCTTTGATTAATAGAGCGACCAGTCCCACCAATGTAGGGGGTCCCACAAGAACAAGGGATAATATAGACACCCTTCATGTCCTTAATGTTGACAGGATCATTCACTCATCGGAGGGAATTACGAATGGTGTTAAGGGGTCTAAAAGTTGAGGGTTATATTTTTTATTTTATTTTTATTTTTTTTATGTA
>APFE030347579.1:322254-367613 GCA_000404065.3 Pinus taeda
ATTTAGTCAAAAATGTTTACAGGACATTACAACATCTCTACCATATTTGGTTAGAGAGATCGTTCAGCACAATTATGTTAATATGGAAATTGAAATATTTAATTTATGGCTAACATGAAATACTTGTTTTATTGATATTTCTTTTTTAAATACCATGTCTATGAAACATCATTGGAGTATCACATCTCCTTCATCAATATTATTTTAGATGTTACATGTGAACTCTCTATTGACTATTGAAGGAATTACACTTCTCCCTCATCTGCAAAAGTAGAGGACAAATTAGAAATATTTTTACTATCAATTACTTCCTCTCTCTACTAGCAATTACTTTATCTCTATATAAAAAATTGATGTAAAATTATGTCATTTACAAGAGATATGAAGACAAATTATAATTGTTTTACTATTAATTACTCTCTCTTTAGTATCAATTACTGTCTCTAAATATAAAATAGATGTAAAATCTATTAATTACTCTCTCTTTAGTATCAATTAATGTCTCTAAATATAAAATAGATGTAAAATTATATTATTTGCAAGAAACAATGAAGTGTTTTTTTTATAACACACTGATTTTTGTTATTAATATATATGTTAAATATTGAAATATTTTGTTGTTACCCACATTTTTTAACTTCTTTTTCAGGTGGGTATTATATTATTTCTTACCCGATGAGAACATGTCTCCAATACTAAACATCTCTCCCATACTAAACATCTCTCTGCACAATAAAAAATGTTTGACTTGACACACTGATTTGTATTATTAATATATATTAAATATTGAAATATTTTGTTGTTACCAAAATTTTTAAACATTTTTTAACTTCTTTCTCAGGTGGGTATTATTTTATTTCTTAGCCCGTGACAACATGTCTCCCATACTAAACATCTCTCTGCACAATAATCTATTTAAAAAAATGCTTGATTTACATTATTTAATTATCTAGCCATCCAAAAACATTTTAAAAAATGTTTGATTTACATTATTTAATTATCTAGCCATCCAAAAACATGTTTAAAATGAACTTATAAAACATCTAAAAAAATGTATAAAAGTGTTCAAATAAAAAGGTGAGCCTCTCGCACATGATTAATCAGGCATTTAAAACTTTACCACGTGTGCCTCTCTCATTCTATTGGACCAGCTTGTAAGATCCCTAAGAAATGGTATTTCCTATAGAAGACATTTATTTTCTATATAAGACGTTTTGTAGTGGGCTTCAGACACTTGGATTTAATGCACACTGTGATTGGGTTATAATGAAAAAAAATTACCCAAAGATTATTAAAACTTTACCACATGTGCCTTTCTCTCATTTTATTGACCCAGCTTAGTATTTCCCTAAGATCCCTAAAACTTAGTATTTCCTATACAGGACATTTATTTTCTATATAAGACGTACTGTAGTGGGCTTCAGACACTTGGATTTAATACACTGTGATTGGGTTATCATGAAAAAATTTACCAAAAATATTTCTCCTCACATTCTTGATCTTAAGACAACCCGAACAAGCTATAAAAGGTAAATCTGTTATTGTACAACAAATTAATTTAAGTTTTTATTAGGCAGCAAACTCATTGCCCCGTCCCCACTCCCGCCCCCCAAAACAAAACAAGTGGTTGTGTAAACAACCTGGTGCCTGGTTGAGTAAGCCATTTATGCCTTTGCAGGGGCAAACTCATTTTTTTCCCAGAAGTGGTTGTGTAAGCCCATCTGCTGCCTTTCCACTGTCGACATTTTCTGCCGAAACTGAATCTTCGCCTTGTTGGCTTGCACCAGCTATTTGCTGTCCTCGTCGTCCATGTCCTCCCTGAGAAAGCAAGCAAAATTAGTCTATCGCTAATCTGAAAGCAAATGGTACTCAAGAACCAATATTGGATAGCTGGCTGGCTATATGCCCTCCCTCACTACGAACCTACCCCCGTCATCAAGATCTAACATCGTGAGTATACAAACCCTATACAACCCTAGAAATAAGAAATATATGCATTGACTTACTCCTATCTTCTGAGCAATGGCGCGGAGGATAGAAGGAGAACGAGCGACGACAGATGCTGCTACTGTTGCCGCAACACGGACCCTGAAGAAACATGCAAATTCAGGATATTTTACCCCAATATAAACAAATATATAAAGCATCATAGGTATAAAAGTTTTTGTTTGCCTGGGTACTTCCGCAAAAAGTCATACAAAAGCTAAAACAAAAGGAACAAGCCAGAGATTATTATGCAATCAAAATGATAGGGTCAAGAAACCTAAAATAACCCCAACAAAATAGGAATAAAGCAAACGTATTTGTTGGGTTTTTATTGGCCGTACATTTTCAACGAGAATTCTATCATTTAAGGGTAATAGATACGTTAGGAATAGATAAGTCGCAAAATAAAATTGACAAGCAGAAATATAGTTGGACATATTTTCATCAGCGTGTTAGTAACATAGCTACCAGGGACTTATCAAATGTAACAAAAGTGACCATATAACCCTGATGGTCGATTTCCTATTAATTGGATGCTTAAAAGGGATTAAACACCAAACTCATGTGCAATGCATCCATGATCAGTTTCAAGAGCCAGCGACTATGAACCAGGAGAAAAGGGATTAAACACCAAACTCATGTGCAATGCATCCATGATCAGTTTTAAGAGCCAGCCACTATGAACCAGAAGAATGTCGGACGGAGGCCCTTCTGCCACCACATGCCCATATTTAAAGTGATTTGAAAAAATGGAGTGTGGTTAAGCGTGTACACGGTATAACTGCCACACGTGGGTGGTGTCCAAACAAGTGTTGACGTGGCCACAGATCCCTATCGTCCCCTAGACTATTTTTAACTAGTGGACGTTAAAATTTCATTTCAGAATAGTAACTTCTGTTGGTGTCCAAACCTTATGCGACCCCATGCTCCGATTGACCCGGAGAAATGTGCCCAGTAACTTGTGATTGATCCTGTTGGAGACACTGTTGGGTTTCCTGGATCTCCTCAACAGGGGCCTCATTCGACCATGGTTCATCATATATTAGTCCTCTAGTGCGAAAGCTCCAGTCAGCCAAAATTTCTTCCACCTTATTCCCTGCTCGCCTTGTTTGATGTGGGATAATACACTGAAATGTGGGATAATACACTGAAATGACGACAGCAAGTTTTTAATACTAGTAATTACCTCATGTAGTCTCCAACTATGACTTATCTGATCTGCCAGTTGGTTTTGAGTAATTTTGTTAGACATTGTATGACAATTTGGGAATCGCCATGGACTCGGAGCAACATAATAGCCTTCGCGAAGCACTATTTTAAGGCCCTTCTCTAGACCAAGAAATTATGCCATGTTAATTGTTGTGGTACAGTAGTAGCATGCATAGACACGCAGTGGGAGAGAGTTCTCATCTCGAAAGATACCACTGTGACCTGTTGGCCCCAGACTACCTTTTAATGCACCATCGAAGCTTAATATTTTAAAATGTTGTGGAGGAGAGAAGCCAATAGAGTCACTATTTCTTAAATCAATCGATTGAGAGAGACAGGAGGTGAACATTATTGGGTGTAGATCCAAATTTTTTAAAATGTATTCCTTTCTCTCAGTATCTGACCAATCTTCCTGTCTAAACGAGGATGTTACTATTGTTTCTTGAGTACTTTGGATTATGATTTCTTGTAGACAAACAGCATCTCGTTTGTATCAAAAACTCTAAAGGTTCCGCTCTTTCCACAGATTCCATATTACAAAGCCACAGGCCAAACGCCAAGCTTGAAGAGTTATGAGGTTTTTTAACTTCTTTTCATAGCATTGCATTAAGAGATCTGTGATAAATTCAGGTTGTGACGCAGAACATTGAAATATTCGCAGTGTAACGTCCCAAGTGTTGCGCAAAATTCCTAAAAATATGTTGTGTTGTTTCTTCTGCTTGAAAGCATAGAGAAAAAATCGACGGTCCTTCATAGCCTTT
Organism: Pinus taeda; assembly: GCA_000404065.3. Lineage (NCBI taxonomy): Eukaryota > Viridiplantae > Streptophyta > Pinopsida > Pinales > Pinaceae > Pinus > Pinus taeda. The sequence goes on from APFE030347579.1 coordinate 326,211, forward strand.
TCTCCGTACTCGATCCCATGAGAGGTTACGTCCATGTGCAAGCAACCATAGAAATGTGCCAACTTTTGGCCAGCTCTTATTATCCCAAATTTTTCTCCATAGTACTATGTTGTCTTCTGTATGATTACCAACAAGTACTCCATATGCAAATGAACCCGATGATTGGTGTCCCCATTGAAGAATATCCCGACTATGTGAGACTGATGGGTCTATTGTTGGGGCCTTCGTTTTGTGATATTTTGCGGAGAAAGAGGCTAGGGACAAGTGGCGGAAACAGCCATTGGGAAGTTGCGGAGCTAACAGCCGAGGAAAGACAAGACATTGGCGGAAGACTAGCAGTTGCAAAGGAGTGGCGGGAAGAAGCAGGGATAGCCGAGCGAGAAAAGAGCAGGAGCAGCTGAGGATGAAGACAGTCGCGCAGGGGAGAAGGAACTCGCAGTTCGGGTTGGCGTGGGGGAAAAGAAAGAAGAAGATAAAAAGCAGAAAGGAGAACCGAGAAGGGGTTGGTTATGGTTGTTCTGGGTAATACTATTCATCCTGTGTCGCAGAGCTATGAGAACAACTTTGTGATTGTCTTTATATGAGTTTGTATCCCATCTGTAGGAGTTCTAATGATGAGGACAGGCCAAGAGCTTGATGTAATGTACCTATTCTGATAGTAATGAAGAAGACTGTTATGGGATCATAGTATATTCATTGTGTGTTATTCTGGTTATTCAGAATTTTTAAATATGCACATGTTTAGGTAGTCTCTGTGTTACAGCATGTATAGACTATTGCAATTTGGTTGCTTTGAATGTTAAGTTAATGTTCCTTGTTCTCTATCCTTTGATATGGTTTCCCTGATATCGGATTCCAACCCTCCTCTAACTTAGGTTGCGGCACACCTCAAGTGAGACTCCTTACCCTTCCTGGGTAAGGGGACAATGTCGGCGTTGTACTAGATTACAGCGGGGCCTTATTGGCCCCAATACCTGAACCCGGGGTCTTAACCCTGTTGCTATTTCTGTGCCAGCAAATGGTTCCATTGTCAAGACCTAAAATTCAAAAAGGAGGGTTTGGAATATGGTATCAAGGACCTTTAAGAAAGCACTGCGAAACTGGTGGGATGAGAAAGTGGACCAATTTGTTTCTCAGCAAGCTCAACTTCATTGTCGAACTATTGGGAAACTAAAGGATGAAAACCTGTATTCAGAACCGGGGAGTGATCACTACGAGACATTCTGGTGCAAATTTCTAGAACATTACAACTGGTTGCAGAGATTGCAGGTGAAAGGGAGGTCCAGTGGACAAAATTTATCTCGTTGCAATTGGACTCAAGAAGATATCACTGCACTACATCGTCTTGACACAGATCTGATGAGAGGAATAGATTTTTGTGTACAAACCACACTAGAAGGGTATATTATCAAATTTGCAACAGAAAGCCATCATTTCGTTTTGAAGGTTGAAGCTGTGTTCCGCGCAGGGTTGCGAGGGAAGCTACTAAAAGAAGTAACCCTCTGGATCAAGGTCTTAATGGTGGAACAGGGTTTGCTAGTATTCCAAAGTCTAAGCATGGCAGCGTAAACACCTAGTATTGGGGAAAGGACCTAAAGGGAGGGATGCTACCGAGCAGGAAACTATGAGTCTATTAGGAGGATGGACGCAAATGATTCCCGAAGGGCGGGGGATCTATGAGCACAAAGGAGAGTGCGGATAGTAGAGAGATGGCAGGAAAAGGCCATGCAGACGATTAAAAGGCAACAAGAGGGATCGCTCCAAGCAAGAGTGGCGTTGAGAAGTCCAAAGGGAGGAGACAGGATAGAAGAAATCTCAATGAGAAGAATAGCGATGGCCGCAATCGCTATGGGTTCAAGAGGCGATAGGGACCCACCCTCACTAGTAGAGAGGGAGAGGCTGGATGGAAAAGGCCATGCCAGCTCGCAGGAAGGCCTAGAGGATGACATGTATTTTGTTATACAGAGACTGTTTGCTGAAGATGATGCATCGAGAAGAATCAACGATCTGCCTCCCCGAAGCTCAGGTAGTGTCTCCCCCAACCTTCCCCTGGTACTCTATAACAATCCTGACAAATTCCTTTCTAAGTTGATCAAAACTATAAGAGTTCATAGTGTGCACGTTAATTACAAAGCTAGTACTAGTAGTAGTGGAAATGGTAGCAATAATACAAGTTGGCAAGGATCTCTACAACCGTGATCACAAGGATTTGTGCTTTTAGCACGGACTCAATCAAAAATGGCGGGATCATTCACAAGGTATCCCGAGTCCTTTGGCAGGGGGAACGAAGACATAGAACAACATTGGTATCTATGCAAGGCCATTTGGAGAGCTCGTCAGACACCTGATAATGTGAAGCTAATCGAATTTCAGACCACTCTCAGGGAAAGGGCCTTGAGGTGGTTCATAAAATGGTCAGAGTTACACCAGAACCCAACTGTGGACGATGTTAGAAGAGAATTTGTACAAGAATTCAAACTTCCCCAAACTGATCAGCGAGGGTTGTCGGAACTGTGGGAGATAAAGTAGCGGGAGGTAGAGACCGCCTAGGAGCTAATGCAAAGATTTAAGGATGCAATTGGTAAACTCAGCTACCCAATAGACCGGAATCACCAAAGAGATTGGTTTATAAAAGCATTGTTACCCCTCACCCGTACACCATTGATGCAACAGAAGATTGACACACTGCAAGATGCTCTCGAGCAAGCAACTCAGATAGAAGCTATGGCAGGGTACCCACACGAATACCGAGGGGGAGCAACATCGCATGATCCATCTATCTTGGGTCTTCAACGTCAAATTGCAACTCTAACAGAGAAGTTAAAGGATCTGCAACTAGCCTGCCCGGCAAGGCCGAACGTGTGGTGTACAAATTGCTTAGCGGAAGGTCATATTTCCATAGAATGCCCAAGATTGTGGAGCACAGGTACTGTGTCTACTCCAAGAGGACCACTTGGGCCTACACTCGCAGTGGGAGTCACTCAAGTAGGATCGCAAGGGTTGTATCCTAGGTGCAACCAGCTAGAGTACTGTGAAGTATGCAGGGGGTATGGACACTCTCCTCGTTTGTGCCCAATATTACAAAAATACTGCAATGTTCCAAATAACAATTATTGTGAGTTTTGTGCTTCCACAACTCACCACACTGACCAATGTAGAGCACTGGATGCTCTAGCAAATAGGTTAGACTGCTCAACCTTCGGATTCAATGAAGCTACTCGAGGAGGGCAAGGAGGAGGAGGAACAAGGGGTGAAAGGGCAGGAGGCAGAGGCCCAGTCTGATGTTACAACTATGATCAAGAAGGGCATGTTGCATGGGATTTCCCACTGCTAAGAAGGCCATGGTACTCTCAGTGCAGGGTCAATGCACATGCAACATAGGACTGTCCAGAGCTAATTGCAAGATGGGAGGAGCGGAACTGGCAAAGTGGAGCGAACTTGATTAATGCAGAACCAAGGGTATTGGAGGCAGCCCCCCTCTTGAATATTAATATAGTCACACGCGGCGACAAAAAGACTAGGGTTGATCGAGGCACCTCAGACCAGCCCATGATCATCAAACTGGGCTCCCAAAAGCGCTCATATGACCTGAGCAACAGAAGTAGTATTACAAGGAGGCAACGAAATTTTTTGACAATCTGGCTGAAGGCACAGGACCACAGAAGGGGCAGCCAAAGTTGCATAAAGCTAAGAGCCCGAACCTTTCACAATCCACAGCACTCTAACCGAGGAATGGTTTAGATTATTTCTGCAGATCGTGAATGATGACCAGATGTTGGTGCAGTTGAGGAAAAGTCTGAAAGCGGCCATCCTAGAGGAGGAGGTTGAGGGAGGAATTATTTCCGCTAACTTACCCAAAAGACACACTAGGAGAGTACGGAGGAACAAGAAGAGAACAGGCAGAGAGTTCAGAATCAATGCTCAGATTGCAGGATTTCAAATCAAGGACACTATGCTAGATCTTGGTTCCGATGTCAACATTTTACCAAGAAAAAAGTGGGAAGCACTAGGGAAACCTTAGTTGACATTCTCACCAATCTAGTTGCAAATGGGGAATCATTATTGTATCCTTCCAATTGGGACACTGGAGGATGTAGAAGTGGATGTAGCAGGAGTAAAAGCCCATGCAGATTTCAAAGTAATAGATATTATGGGAGACAAGGATCCTTATCCATCACTACTCGGGATAGAGTGGGCATTTGAAAAGTATGCTATAATCGACTTAAAGAAAGAACTAATGACTTTTGAAGTAGAAGGGGTAAGGGTGATTCAACCTCTAGACCTGTATCAGGGACCAACAAATGACAGAGAAGAGCAAGGGATGTTAGATCAACTCTAGGCTCACAGCAAGTAAAATGGAGGACTACATAAACCCAGCAACTGAAGGATCTGTTAGTAGAAGAAGTATTCAGAGTTCAGAGGTTGGCTCAGAAGCCCCCTGGGACGATTGGCAGCAGAGTGGATATGAGATCAACACTAGACATTGCGCTGCAATATGTTGGGTCAACTGGATTGGCACAGAGATAAGAGACTTCCCTATCTTTAATGGTATAGACTCGGTGAATTCATTTCTCAATAGGATTGATGCAACTGTATTGAAGAGCATAAAATACCATTACTAAATGTCGCATTGCAAGCGACACTGGCACAATGGTGAGGAGTTCACCACAACTACCTCTGAGACTGGGAGAAGATCAAGAAAGCAATGGAAGTAAGATTCAGACAATCGAGGGAGTACCCTCAAGACTTTGCAAAATATAGGGGGGACTCCAACCCTCAATAACACTTGGAAAATTGTAAGGACAAATGGATCCTGGAAGGAGTTGCAAAGGAGTTATGGGTACATAGGTTCATACACACCTTGGGAACCTTTCCAAAAGCCTAGTATGTACAGGAAAAAATAAGGAGGCAAACGACAAATTGGGATAGCTTGGCTAATTAGTTTGTCAGCGGCTTCTCTTTCTCAAACAACGACAGGAGGCTCACTGAGGCATTGCAGGCTGTTGAAAGGATTCTACTCACATCGGGTATGCTGATGGATGGATGCATAAACCAGATGACCTTACAGCATCTCTATGAGTCAAGGGTATCTTGAAGCAATGGCCTACGGAAAGGTGGATAATGAACCGGATGAGGATGATCTGGGGGAGTTACAGCATTTGTCATTCCATGAAACTGAAGGGGAAAGGGGCATAAAGGATAGACCTATAATTGATGCGCCACACTTTCTCCCAATGAAGTTGCAGAAGCATAACATCGGGATGGATGGCAAACCAAAGCTAACCTCGATTGGAGACTATTGGGATGAATAGACTACAAAAGAGGTTTTCGACCTCCTAAGAGAATATGAGGATTTTTTTCCTTCGTTAGTTATAGAACTAAAAGGGATCAAGGGAGACCTAGGGGAGATGAAAATCGTATTAAAACTCGATGCAAGGCCAGTGAAGCACCAACCTTACAAGTTGAACCCGAGAGTTAAAGAGAAAGTTAAGAAAGAGATAGACAAGATGCTAGAAGCAGGGCTTATTTTTCCGGTGGATGAGGCAGAGTGGGTGAGTCCTATCGTAATACAAAACAAGAAAGATGCTACAGAAATAAGGGTTTGCGTGGACAACTGCAACTTGAACAATGATTGTGTGCATGACCTGTTTCCCACACCATTTAGTGATAAGGTTCTAGATAATGTAGTAGCAAACGAAGCATACTCCTTTACAGATGGATTTTCAAGCTATCACCAAGTCAGAATCGTCGAGGAGGATAAGAAAAAAGCTACCTTCACTACAGAATGGGGATCCTACGCCTATCATGTTATGCCATTTGGTCTCAAGAATGCACCTGCAGTGTTCTCGAGAATTGTAATTGCATTCTTTAGGGATTACATCCACAGGTTCTTAGAAGTCTACATGGATGATTGGACAATCTATAGTCTGCTGAAGAAGCACTCCAATCTACTCAGGATAATGTTTGATCGTTGTAGACAGCTACAGATATCGTTGAACTTGAATAAATGCATATTTGCAATCTCGTTTGGCACACTTTTGGGCCACATAGTGTGCAAAGGAGCAGTATGCGTAGATCCCGCCAAGGTTGCGGCGATAGTGAATATGAACCCACCCGCAAGTGTAAAACAGCTCATATCCACTTTGGGACATATCGGATACTACGGAAGATTTATTTGCAACTACGCCTCCATTGTTGCACCAATGGCGAAAATGTTGAGGAAGGCTGAACAATTTACGTGGTCAGAGGAGTGTCAAGCTGTACTCAACAAACTAAAAGAGAAGTTGGAAAGTGCATTGATTCTAGTCTACCCCGACTGGAACCAATAGTTCCATGTCCACCTAAACGCATCTGGTATGGCTCTAGGGGTTTTTCTGGCTCAGCCAGGGGAAGGGAGCCTCGTCCACCCAACTTACTTTGCCTGCAGGAATTTATCCACAGCATAAAAGAATTATACCACGACGGAGCAAGAGGCACTCGCGATGGTATATTCACTCCAAAAATTCAGACACTATTTACTTGGGGGTTCGTTTAAGTTTTTCACTGACCATTCCGCTTTGAAGTACTTGGTGAACAAGCATGTGCTGGAGGGAAGAATTTGTAAGTCGTTGTTGTTATTTCAAGAATTTACTTTCGAGGTAATCATTAACCCTGGCCAACTGAATGTGGGACCTAATCACCTCTCACGGCTGGAATTGGGAGAAAGTGAAAAATCCCTAAATGATTAGCTACCAGACGTTGACCTGTTCCAAATTGAAGCAGTACCAGATTACCTAGAAGATATTGCAGCCTTCTTAACTACAAGGAAATGTCCGGATGAATAAATAGCTACGCAAAGGAGACATATGGTCGTTCGAGCGGCCAATTATCAATTAATCGTGGGGCAACTGTATAAATTGGGCCCTAACCATGTGTTGCACAGATGTGTCCTCCACCATGAGAGACACAATGTGCTATGGGAATGTCATTCAGGAGTCACAGGTGGCCACGTCGTGGGAAAAGCTACCACAAGGAAAGTGTTGCTAGAAAGACTATGGTGGCGGACGATTTTCAAAGACGCGAAAGAATATGCGAAAGGATGCGATGTGTGCCAAAGGGTTGGAAGGTCATCAAATTGAGATGAACTACCATTGCAACTGGTACGTGCACTGCAGATATTTGAGAAATGGGCGGTTGATTTCATAGGGCCAATAAATCGGCGGCATGTCACTCTCATGCCAGGTATATAATCATCGCAACAGAGTACCTCACCAAATGAGCTAAAGCAACCCCTGTAAAGGACTGTACAACGGACACCACTGCCAGATTCATATTTGAGAACATCATATCCAAATTCGGGTGCCCCAGAAGTCTCACCACCGATCAAGGGACCCACTTCATAAATGAGGCAGTTGCTTCCCTACTTCAAAATTTTATGATACAACACCACAAAAGCGATCCGTACCACACACAGGCCAATGGTATTATAGAGGCCTTCAACAAGATATTAGAAAAGGGTTTGACTAAGATATGCTCGGCCAACCGAGATGATTGGGATGAGAGGGTGTCAATGACCCTATTGGCATACCACGCAATTGTCAAGCGACTACACAAGCATACACCTTTCCAACTTGTGTATGGACGAGAAGCCGTGGTGCGGGCTGAGTTTGCTATCCCAAGCCTTTTCATTGCCCAAGCCACTAAGATGACAGAGGAATCACTTCAAAAGAGATTAGACGAACTCTCGGAGCTTGATGAGGCAAGATTTATGGCAGATTTCCACCAAACAGTTGAGAAGCAAAGGCAAAAGGCATGGCATGACCGACATATCAAGAGGAAATCATTCACAGTCAGTGAACATGTTTTGGTATATGACAGTAAGTTCTTGAAGTTTCCTGGGAAGTTACAAATGCACTAGTTAGGACCGTTTGTTGTTGCGAAGGTAAGGGAGTATGGAGTTGTCAACCTTGCACAACTAGACAAGGTATTGCTACCAGGTTGGGTGAATGGTGCATGCCTAAAACCCTTCCGCATTTCAAACAATGTTACTCAGAACTGATTGGATCTCCGAAAGGGGATCATAGGTAGGAATAGGAAGGGTCAGTAGGAGTCGATTAGTTGCATTGTCATTCGTCGTGTCAACTTTTTTTTGTCTTTTCTTTTGCTCTAGTAAGTCTTTCCTTAACATTTCCAAATAAGGCTCCACTAAATCAGTCCCCGTTGTGGATGCTATTCTAACACATCGCAATTGTTTGTGGTTGGGGGGAGTCACACGTGTTAAGACTCCTTTCCATAATAATTAGACAATAATTCTGGTGTCAACCTGGATTCCCATAAAATCTTTCCCATTATAGCAATAATTAATTCCTAAACGTCTTCCATTATGATAACATAATTACCCATCAACTCCACCTTTGCTTTTTCAAAATTGTGTAAGCCAAGTCAGGTCCAGCTCAACCGACGACAAGATTAACACAATCGAGTCTGCATAGGGAAAGTTGTCGTAGTAATTAGTTAGGGGGTCTCGCTAGAAATGTCGTGTCGAGCTAGTCTACTTAATTTGCATGGCAATCCCAAATTCCTTAGAGTCTAAAGCCAAGGTGGTAGAGTCCCTCCATTTGTAGTTTGGTTCAAAGTGTTTTTGTTCAAGGATTAGCTACCAACCCCCGATGATTTTAGTTTATCAGCGCTGCTCCAGTATGACAAAGGCAATTCTATCTATTCCCGATTTCAGGCTGAATGAAAGAATTGCAGTAAAAGACTTGCTCTATGGCAAGTATGACAAAGCAACACTAGCTGATAATGATCTTTTGGACTCATTCCAATTTCTAGCCATGAAGAGCAAGGTCTACACAAAGTCAATCACAAAAGAAGATGGCATGGAAATGATCAAAGTCAAGGCTGACTTTAGAGGAATCCAGTGGTCCACCCTACTGGAGTTTGTCTGTGTTTGGCACAACTTTGGCAGCGATGCAATGCACCTAGTTGTTGATCAGCAGAATGCACAGCGAGTCGCTCTAGCTTGAAAAGGAGTACCCAATTCATGTGGTTGACATTCAAAGGCTTACATGTCTATCGGCGGTAGGAGGTGTAGTTTCAACCGCATTCCGAACAAATTCCAAGAGAGAAGAAGGCAGGTGATGCAAACTACTACACCAAGTATGCTACCCTAAGAGGAGGAAACGGAGCGCGCATAGATCTTATCAACTCCCTGAAAATTAAGTTCATTTGCCACATTATTGCAAGGAAGTTGATGCGTCACTTTTCCAAGAACGAGTGCACGCTAGATACGATTTCAGTCGCAGAGCATAGTGCAACAAGCACCCAGCTAAACTAGTGTTCTTTCCTCCTCCGAGAATTGTTTGAGGCATGTGAAGATGTCTACAAGCGGTCCATCAATTTCATTTACAGTTATCTTGTCGTTCACATGGCAATGTGGAAATGGTGCCCACCAGAGGGTCGGGATTTAGCTCCAATCACAGAAGACCATCCTTTGGCCCTCCAATATGTGCCTTGGACAATTTCAGGGGACCCAAGCAGAAAAGAGATAAACAAGGCTTCGTTCAGCGGCTAGTAAATAAAGATGCTGGCAGTAATCAGAGCTGCAGAATGAATCCCCAGGTCCCTACTTGATGAGTATTCAGCAGAGATTTGGTTCGGTGTTTCTCATGGGAGCACCTGGGTGAGACTGCACTATGTTCACCCTCATACCTTCCAGATGCAGGGTCAGAAGTTTGTGTTATCAGCGAAAGCATTCCACAACAAAGTCGGGTCATGGCCGGTAGTCATAAGGGAGATTTGAGAAGGAAGGTACATCTATTTCTTTGACAGGATGGTGTCTCCACCAATACCGGGGGAAATAGTAGCGGAGTCAAAGAAGCGGATGGTTGAACAGGAGCTACAGTCGGTCATCAAACAACTGAAGAAGCACATGAGCTCCTTAAATGAAACCATTGCCAATATCGATATATCAATAGGTTCGATTTCCAACTCCTAAATCTCAAGGTTTAATACAGCATAATCCTTTGGTTACTACCCCTCTTGTTGTTGCAATGCCGGTTGTAGGGCCCCATTCGCAATCCAAGACCACCATCCCAAAACCCCGCAAAGCAAAAGTTACCAAACCTCTAATCGGGCCAAGAAGCAGAAATCAACCTCTACCACTCACATTGTTGACCTCACCCTTGAAGAGCCCCAATCGAACACTGCCTCACCCATCACCGAAGAGATTCCACCTTCCAATTCAATTGCATTGCCTACCTCGCGCAACCCATCCCCACACACTACATCTACATTTGACACCCTCTCAGATACCATACCCTCTGGGACACCACTGGGCACGAAGATAGACATGGAAGTTGATTTAATTATCCAGTCTATCACGGCAATCTCCAACAGAGTCGTCACCGCCTCCATGATGTCGTTATTACTAGAATCGGGTCCACTACTAAATATGGGGCCCATCATTCCATAGTCGCTCATCACCACTATCAAGCCCATCTCACCACTGCTTTGTCTATTTCCTCCCGTTGCATCACTCCCCATTTCCATCCAGACAACTCCTCCATTTGAAAAACCGTCACAACAAGCTACCTCACCACACGGACACTCAAACAAGTCCATCACCAGTGGGCAGCCCCTCCAAGGTCGGGTCCCTAATCCATCAACCATGTAACAGAATGATCTTCAGGGTTGGTCCTCAGCCCAACTGTTCAATTTTAATCAACAAGTCACACCGAGGGTCGCAGAGCTGCATAATGACCTAACTATCGACCATGAACAGTAGCAGCGGCAAATTGTTAAACTCACAGTTGAACGTGATCAACTCCGCCAGGATAAGCAACGACTCCAAGAGAAGGTCAAGCAGATTACCACACAATCCCAGGCACTATGGCCATCCATTTTTTATGTTGTAACTGATGCTCCAGAAGACTTATCAACTTGCACATTGGTTGAATGTTGCAACAATATCCAAACCGCATGCAATGATTTAATCACGACCAATCGAGAGCTCAGGAAAACCCTAGCCGCTACAAGGAGTGCATTGTCGGCCCATGCCACGGGCTATGCCAATGAGATTGAGCAAAAGATAACCATTGTAGCCACTCTCAAGGACTCCATTGTCAAGGCCACATACACCTTGCTGCAACAGGTTCATGACTGGTCAGGAAGCCTGGCAAAGAACAATCAACTGGTCTATCCACTTCGAAACCAAGTTAATCATCTCCTCACTGCTATCAAGAACATGAAGGACAAAGAGCAAAGGAAACAATTACGAGCAGAAGTCACCACTCTAGAAGGCCGCATCCAACAGATTGAAGATGAGTCGGCCAAGACAAAACAGATACTCTGTGATCTCTGGCCCCTGGCTCAAGCACACGTAGAGGAACTATAGGAGCTAAGCGAGGACGTGGAAGTACAGTGGACTTCCTTCCTAAACGCACGGCCAGCTCAACCCACGTCCAACACAACAATTGAATTCCTCGCGCAAGCAGCCGCGATCACAGAGACCTCGAAAGCAGCACTCAATAACTATTCTCAATTCCACCATGAGACTATTGCGGTTGTGCCTTAATTGGGGCCTTCGTTTAAAGAAACCGGCCAAGAAGAAGCAGCGACAGCACCAGAGGAAGCACTAGCAACAGCACTAGCAGAAGCACCAACAGCAACACTATCAGAAGCACCCGCAGTAGCACTAGCAAAAGCATCAACAACACCGACTACGCCATAGGAAGATTGACTCAGTGATGAGTCAATGAACTGTGGTCAGGGCCTGTCGGGGCCTTCGTTTTGTGATATTTTGCGAAGAAAGAGGCTAGGGACAAGTGGCCGAAACGACCATTGGGAAGTTGAGGAGCTAATAGCCGAGGAAAGACAAGAGATTGGCAGAAGACTGGCAGTTGCAGAGGAGTGGCAGGAAGACGCAAAGATAGCGGAGTGGGGAAAGAATAAGAGCAACCAAGGATGAAGACAACTGAGCAAGGAAGAAGGAATTGGTAGTTTAGGTTGACATGCAGGAAAAGAAAGAAGATAAAAAGCAGAAAGGAGAACCGAGAAGGGGTTGGTTATGGTTGTTTTGGGTAATACTATTCATCCTGTGTTGTAGAGCTATGAGAACAGCTTTGTGACTATCTTTATATGAGCTTGTATCCCCTCTGTAGGAGTTCTAATATTGAGGATAGGCCGAGAGCCTAATGTAATGTACCTGTTTTGATAGTTATGAAGAAGACTATTATGGGATCATAGTGTATTCATTGTGTGTTATTCCGGTTATTTAAAATTTTTAAGTATGCACATGTTTAGGTAGTCTCTCTGTTACAGCACATATAGACTGTTGTGATTTGGTTGCTTTGAATGTTAAGTTGATGTTCCTTGCTCTCTATCCTTTGATATGGTTTCCCTGATATCGGATTCCAACCCTCCTCTAACTTAGGTTCCGGCACACCTCAGGTGAGACTCCTTACCCTTCCCGGGTAAGGTGACAATGTCAAGATTGTGCTAGACTACAATGAAGCCTTGTTGGCCCTAGTACCCGAACTCGGGATCTTAACCCTGTTGTTATTTCTGTGCAAACATCTATTATCCAACAATTCTTTATACTCCTTCCAAGGGTAACTATCATCATTATCTACCCAGTCCTCTCTTTCTTTCCACACCCTCCATTCTTGATTCTCCTTATGAGGTTTCCAAAAATCAGCCAATGTCTGAGCACAGAGTCTTTTGGAGAGATTTTGTATTGATTGAAACTGTTGGGACTCTTGTAAGTGCAGAAACTGTTGCCAAGAATCTTCCCAAAATGTTGATGTTTTCCCATCTTTGATATCCCGAAAAGCATGACGTTGAATTAGGTCTTTGCTTTTGATAGCCCAATTCCAAATCGTTGATCCTATAATGGTTCTGTTAAACGTAACCTCTCCTCCTGAGTAAGAAGGGGGGAGAATTTCTTTTGCCAAATTTGTTTCCAAAGTTTCGGACCACCCTAGACCCAAAGCCACCATAATTTCAAGCCTGACTTGTCCCTCATTCGCTCTTGATTTTTCAGGTGGTCTCTTCGGCCTTTTTGGTCCTGTTGTACTATGTAACAAGGCCCCCATTTATATGAGTAATAGTTAATATTTGACATATAAATGGGGACCCTTTTAAATTTTTAGCCTTTGAAAATAAATGCTAACTCTACAAATTTATCTCAAAAAACCTTCAAAAAGGAACTCATGCATAAAGCTCTTATCGCAAATCGCATCTCACAGTTTTCAACATAACAATTGTTAACACTCCACCGAAAATCCTGAAATGTGATATGCGATGAGATCCCTGCTCCAATTTTCCAATCACAGTACTTTAATAACACGTGATCGCACCTCGCAAATCGCAAATCGATACGGCATGCCATTGTGTCACCCCTCAAGAATTTTCGAAATGCGATGTTGCGATTCTCGCAATCGCATTTTGCATTAACTCTCAATAACGTTATATGACAACATTTGAAAGTTGTGATGTGCTAATAAAGCATGAAGCATCGAGAAGTTATTGAGTTTTAATGTAATAATGAGTGGTTTGACAGAGTAATTAACGTTTAGTAGCTCAAGGAGAGGAATTGATGTTTTCAAGTTATGACTAGTTAACACTGAAATCTCATATAAAATCTTCCCACGATTCAAAGTCATTTCAAAGAACTCTCTGCCATAATTGCCCTCCATTGTGTGCGCTGATATATCTCTTTCATTTCAGGCAAACTTCAAAAGAGATGTCATTGTGAAAGGTGATACAAAAGCAGCAAAAGCAGAGCATTACAGAGTCAGAGCTATCAAAAATGTCGCCTATATTTGCTAACACAGTTTGCAGCGCCAATGGAGGAGCGACAGCATGGGAATTCATATACAACAAGCTTGAAGATGAGCGTCCTAAAATTACTGTCATAAAGGCAACGACCGACTCAATAAAACTTTCGGGGGTCCAATTCATAGACATTGCTTGTTCCATCCTTCACAGAATAGGAGCAAGAGCGAAAATACTCCCATATACTGATATGATTAGATGGGTGGTGGAAAATCTCAGTATTGAAGACATGCAATTCAGGAACTCAAAGATGGAGTTAATGGGTTCATTCAAAGCTGAAGACTTGAAGCAAATGTATCATATACCTGACCCTCAGGACATATATGACAAATCATACTTGGCCAACTTCACAAAGAAAAATGAGGAACCTTTCAAGATCATCCAAGGCTGGAGGGTACTGGAGAACAAGTTCAAATATGATAAAACGGGTATGTATCTCGTAGCTTCTTTGGCAAACCCCTACAACTATGCAGCTTCTATGTTATGTAGGTTATATGGATTACCTAATAATACCAAGTTTTCCATAGAAAGGATTCCTTTAATTGATGCTTGTGTCAATTCCCACATAATGAATTGGGCCACTATCCTATCTGATAATCTAGCCACTGCCATCTCCGAGTATCGTTAGAAGAGATCCTCCTCCAGAGAGAACCTTCCTCCATTTTATTTCAGTGCCTATATCATGGATGCCATCTGTTTCTGCACTAAATTTCCAATCATGGGTTGGAAATGGACTTTGCAGGACCCCTACCGCATCCATCTCAGCCATAAATAGATTTGGGAATCCCATTATATACCCCATTTTTATAAAGTATGCCATGTTGTTATTTTACCATTGCATCAATTGATTTTTAATAAGAAAGCCCCCAGGTTTTCCAAAGAAGTCGCTACTGACCTTCTCATAGTAGGCAAGTATTTTGTTAAAGAATGGTTTACGTATATCAAAGTTTTTGGCAATACAGCAGACTCGCATGTACTCCCTTTGTATGTCTCTGATAAGCTACTAGTAAGAGAAATAGCTCACCAGACTATGGGTGAATAAGCTACTAGAAAGAGAAATAGCTCACCAGACTATGGGTGAAGGCTTGACCAAGACCCTAAAAGATATCAAGAAGTCTTTGTGGCCATCCTTTCCCTTTCTGTGTGGTTCTTTTTCGTTCGCAAATTTCAACCATGCAACCAAGGAATCACTAAGCCTAGAGAGCCTCAGGCTCCATACTCTACCAAAGAGGCAATTCGACCCTAACAAGATAGCTGTTAAGTTTAGCTATGTTCTATGCTTAGAGAAATTTAATTCAATTTTCATAGTTAGCTCAATATCTTTTCCAGATTAGCAATCACATCAGCATCAAAGTAAACTGCAGATAGACCATAAACATAAATCGCAGAAGACAAGCTAAGACAAGAGGACACAAGATGTGGCGCTAGCCAGGGACAAACCCCAATGTGGGGAAACCCTTGATCAATTCTTCAAACCCCAATGTGGGGAAACCCTTGATCAATTCTTCTTATATGTTCTTCAATAGTTCAGTAGAGAGATAGTACATTTACAACAGAAGTCAACACTTTGACTTGTCTGGATAAGAGCATAGATCATCTCTAAGAAGATGATACATGAGATCAATTGAAGACAAGCTGCTTCAACTGATTCTCCAAGGTGACTCCTTCACCTATCATTGTGTTGCATCTCGTCATCATGTTGTACCTCACCATGCTGCACCACGCTACACTATTGTCCCAGTGTTTGGCATTGTTCTACCTTGTGCCACTGCTACACCATGCTGTCACCCATGTGCTTGCTGCACCATTGCTGCTTTGTGTACTTGCTGCACCAAGTACTATACTGTTGTCCCAATGTACTTGCAGCACTATGCTTGCTGTTGTCCATGCTTTACCATGCTGCTATTGTTCATGCTTCACCATGCTGCTGCTATCCATGCTTCACCATGTTGTTGTTGTCCATGCTTCACCATGCTTACAGCTGTCCCATTGTCATCATGCTTGCAGTTGTCCTATTTGGACATGCTATACCTTGTTATCCATGTATTGATCATGTACAGCTATACTGCTGTCCTACAACACACATTTCCATGCTATCACCTACAACACCCTTAGATTTCAGCTACAGATCTTGGCTATGCTTGACGACAGATTAGGACTTCCCTTTGATAACGTATAGGAGCTCCTCTTGACTGTAGATTAGTTCTCCTCTCTTAGTTGCTTATAGGTCTCCTCATTTGTTGTGGATCTGGCCTCTCTTTGCTGCGTATTTAGGTCTCCTTTAACTGTGGCCAGACCTCTCCCTTAACAGCTGCTAGAGCTCTTCTTCATTTGCGGCTAAGTCTCCATTTAGATCTACGGCTACGGCATTCTTAAGGTCTCCTTATGACAGCGGATTAGGGCAATGTATAAGGGCTCCTTTGGACAGCGTATGAGGGCAGGTTAAGGCAGCGAATGGTAGCCTCCTTATTGTTGTTAGGGTATCCCTTTTGCTGCGTCTAAGGGCTGTCTCAAACCCTTCCAGAACAGCGTATAGATTAGGGCATGGTAGGACTGCGTTAGGGTCTGCTGTTAGGCCTCCTTCACCGTGCTAGATCTCCCTTTCCTCCTACGTCTAGGGCTTCTTCATTAGGGCAGCATAGAGCCTAGGGCACTCCCTCTAAATAGCACAGAACCTTTCTCCATTAGGGTAGCGTTATCCTTTAGGATCTCCCCTCTCACCAAAACCCAAAGACAAATAGAGAGGAAGAGATCCCAAGTGAGTGTGTCCAAATGACTTTAAAGGCACCTCTATTTATACTAAAACGTTGAGCACATGTGGGGTTTATTTGGTTGCTAGCCAACCTTGACGAATTGTCCCATAACACAAATAAATTCATATCTCCATGAATACTTATAGGAATCGGATGATCTTTAGATCAATCCTACACCTCTAGATGAGAGGGATCCAAGACAAATATCAGCTGCCATTAATAATATGACCCACATGGAGTTTAGCCCTAGTTGCCAATTTTAACACTCCCTCTCAACAAGGGAGAACTCCATCCGATGATCCATATGTCTAACTGTACTATCTCTGCCATCAGTGCCCTGCACTGCTCTGCTTTGTTGAGCTCTGCTCTGCTGAACCATGAAGAAGAAGAATTGATCGAGAATATCTCGTACTATTCTCTACTGACCCGAAGTCAGTTTTATTGATCCCAGATCAATATCACAAGAGAGTGTCTCGAACCACTCACACTGATCCCAGATCAGTTTCATTGATCCTAGATCAATGGAGGTCATCCTAGCATAGGGAGTATGGTAGATACAACAGTGCGTCCATCGATAATTCTACTATGGTCCTTAACCCCATTTCCCTGCTCATTGATCAGATGAGAGGTACTTCCCATGAGTCCCAGACTTTGTGGGTAGGATGCCTTGACAGGAGAACTAATCATCATGTCCCAAGGTCGCCTCGGGGTATCACAGGAGAAGGCTGAACCATTCACCCTATACACAGCACACCATTAGGGGAGGGTGAGTCGCCCTATGGTCGTGTGTTACCCCAAGCCCCCCAGAGCTCCCAGAGCTCAATGCATGCAACATACAGGACCCTTATAAGGTCTCTCAACGACTCCAAGTCGTTCAAGAAAGTCACAGACTTGACCTTTCCCCAGGGCTTTGACCAAATGTCAGTGACCTGTACATCAGTCTCAATGTGATGGAGCCTCCTCACTCATTGACGTACCATATCCTAGATAAGGTAGTATGTGATGTCTATCTGCTAGAGCAATCATCGAATACGGGATTCCTCAACAATTGAATCCCCCCTGATTGTCACAAAGGATCGCGGTGGTATTCACCATTTGTACAAACAGCTCATTGAAGAGTTTCCACAACTAGGAAGCTTCATACAAGATCATACTCGTAGCTATGTATTTAGTCTCGGCGATGCTTATAGCAACCAACTTTTGCTTCCTGCTCATCCATGATATCGGAGCAGAACCTAAAGAAAACCAGCACTGAGAAGTGCTCTAGTGATCCTCCACACTGCCTGCCCAATCAACATTCGAGTAATCATGCAGCTTCATATTTTTGGCAGTGTATTTCAATCCATGAGAGATTGTGCCCCGAAGATATCTCAGAAGATTCTTGGCACCAATCCAGTGAGGCTCAACCATATATGAGCTCATCATGCTAACTGCAAAACATATGTCCGAACATAAGTTCACCAAGAACATCAATGCGAATGAGTTTATGAAACTCATAGGCATTTCCCAAATCAGGTCCGACATCACTACCCCTTAACTCCTGAAAGTTAAGATCCTTGAGGTAGTCACGGGCTTGCAGTTTATCATTCCACATTTGGAATCCAACTCCCTCTTCTGTAAATGAGAAGGTCTGCACCTTTCAGAAATAGGTCGTCCTCAAAAGGTGTTGGTATGAGAGGTCTATCATCCACAACCTTCAAACAAAGGTTTGGATTGGCTTCACTCTTAGTGAATCTTAGCTTCATCTAACAGTTATCCTCTCATATCAAACCCGGGGTGTTTTGCTTCAAGCCATAGAGGGCTTTCTTCCACCTGCACACATGAGATTCCCGATCATGAATCTCAAACCCCTCAGGTTGTTCGAAACCTGTGGACTTGCTACATGAGGGGAATGGTCCCCTTGCAATATTTTCCTTCGGTACATCACATGTACCTTCATGCTTTTCTTGAATTCAAGCATCCAAGTCACCATCTGACTCATATCGGGTAGAGCCCCATAAGTAGACCTTCGGTGCTATAGATGAGATCTGTCAACTAACATGGTCCCCAATGGACCATCCTACAACTTGATACATATTGCCAACCCTAAACTCAAAGATAAAAGCATCTTTGAAAATTCTATTTCCAAACACGTACCGTTCCATCGATGAATGCCACCCTGTGACCTTTGACTTTCAATGTCGAACTGTACATCAGGGTCTTCTTGCGATCAAGTACATAAAAGAGATTCTGTAAATGAATCGAGTTACCCTCATTCAATTGAGGGGTAACATTCCCTACACCCTTTTTGGGATAGGTGGCATCGGCTCCTTATAATCCCACGATTGTTTCCATCTCTACCAAATTAGAGAAATCACCCTTCTATCCGATGGAGCGCGTTGAAGCACTACAATCAATAAGCCAAATTCCCAAAGAATTTGAAGGAGAGGGCCAATACAAGATAACGCTTCTTTATCTTATCAGAAACAACATTTGAATCTTCATACCTAGGGTTCCTTGCTTTCTCTGAAGAGTCGGTCGTTACTTATCATTCCTCTGATTATTGAAGATGTCCCTAGAATGATTGTTATCATCATCAAGTGATGTGTCCCTACCATTCGGACACTCCTTTGCATAATGGCCGAACAAGTCATCTGCCTTTCCTTCCACCCTTAGATCCGGACTTCCCAATGCACTGATCTTTAGGTAGGCCATCATAAGCTTCCGCTGCGGCATTCTGATAATGTTCTCTGCTTCGATTTCACCCTTGGTGAATTTGAAGAGGGATGAGGAATCCATTGATCCTTTTGTCCTTTCCCAACTATCTTCGATGATTACTCTTTCACTCTTGCTTGGGCATTGTCTTCACCTCACCTCTAATACCATGTTAAGTTTAGGTATGTTCTATGCTTAGAGAAATTTAATTCAATTTTCATAGTTAGCTCAATATCTTTTCCAGATTAGCAATCACATCACCATTAAAGTAAACTGCAGATAGAACATAAACATAAATCGCAAAAGACAAGCCAAGCAAGAGGACACAAGATGTGGCGCTAGACAGGAACAAACCCCAATGTGGGGAACCCTTGATCAATTCTTCTTATATGTTCTTCAATAGTTCAGTAGAGAGATAGAGAGAGAGAGATAGTACATTTACAACAGAAGTCAACACTTTGACTTGACTAGATAAGAGCATAGATCATCTCTAAGAAGATGATACATGAGGTCAGTTGAAGACAAGTTGCTTCCATTGATTCTCCAAGGTGACTCCTTCACCTATCATTGTGTTGCATCTCGTCATCATGTTGTACCTCACCGTGTTGCACCATGTTGCACTATTGTCCCAGTGTTTGGCACTATTGTACCTTATGCCACTGCTGCACCATGCTGTCACCCATGTACTTGCTACACCATTGCTGCTTTGTGCACTTGCTGCACCAAGTACTATACTATTGTCCCAATGTACTTGCAGCACTATGCTTGTTGTTGTCCATGCTTTACCATGTTGTTGATGTTCATGCTTCACCATGATGCTGTTGTCCATGCTTCACCATGCTTGCAGCTATCCCATGTGTCAAAATGCTTCCAGTTGTCCTATTTGCTTGCTCCACCAAGCTTCATTGTTGTCCCATTGTCATCATGCTTGCAGCTGTCCTATTTGCTTGCTCCGCCAAGCTTCATTGTTGTCCCATTGTCATCATGCTTGCAGCTATCCTATTTGCTTGCTCCACCAAGCTTCATTGTTGTCCCATTGTCATCATGCTTGCAGTTGTCCCATTTGGACATGTTGTACCTTGTTATCCATGTATTGATCATGTACAACTACACTGTTGTCCTACAGCACACATTTCCATGTTGTCACCTACAACACCCTTAGGTTTCAGCTACAGATCTTGGCTATGCTTGACGGTAGATTAGGACTTCCCTTTGATAACGTATAAGAGCTCCTCTTGACTGTAGATTAGGCCTCCTCTCCTAGCTGTGTATAGGTCTCCTCGTTTGCTATGGATCTGGAATCTCTTTGTTGCAGATTTAGGCCTCCTTTAATTGCGGCCAGACCTCTCCCTTAACAACTACTAGAGCTCTAC
Organism: Pinus taeda; assembly: GCA_000404065.3. Classification (NCBI taxonomy): domain Eukaryota; kingdom Viridiplantae; phylum Streptophyta; class Pinopsida; order Pinales; family Pinaceae; genus Pinus; species Pinus taeda. Next base: position 346,846 of record APFE030347579.1, read on the forward strand.
TTCATCTGCGGCTAGGTCTCCATTTAGATCTGCAGCTAGGGCACATTTAGTTCAGTTGTAACCCTACCTTAGATCTACAACTAGGACATACTTAAGGCCTCCTTATGAGAGCAGATTAGGGCAACATATAAGGGCTCCTTTGGACAGTGTATGAGGGCAGGTTAGTGCAACGAATGGGAGCCTCCTTATTGTTGTTAGGGTATCCCTTTTGTTGTGTCTAAGGGTTGTTTCAAATCCTTCCAGAACAACGTATAGATTAGGGCATGATAGGACTGTGTTAGGGTCTACTATTAGGCCTCCTTCACCGTGCTAAATCTCCCTTCCCTCCTGCGTCTAGGGCTTCTTCATTAGGGCAGCGTAGAGCCTAGGGCACTCCCTCTAGATAGCGTAGAACCTTTCTCCATTAGGGCAACATTATCCCTTAGGATCTCCCCTCTCACCAAAACCCAAAGACAAATAGAGAGGTAGAGATCCCAAGTGAGTGTGTCTAAATGACTTTCAAGGCACCTGTATTTATACTAAAATGTTGGGCACATATGGGGTTTATTTGGTTGTTGGCCAACCTTGATGAATTGTTCCATAACATAAATAAATTCATATCTCCATGAATATTTATCAGAATCGAATGGTGTTTAGATCAATCCTACACCTCTCAATGAGAGGGATCCAAGAAAAATATCAGTTGCCATTAATAAGATGACCCACATGGAGTTTGGCCCTAGTTGCCAATTTCAACAATAGCACATAATATTACCACTGTAGTAAAGATTAAACCCTTTAATGATGAGGCTAATGATTCTGAAGATCTTTTGCAATTGGCTAAATCATTCGAACAAACGTTCAATTCGGTGAAGGCCAATTTGAGTCCTGAAGATTTTGAAAAGTTTCAGGAATTCATAAATCAAAGGCTCGAAATAATTCCATTGCATTTTCTAAGAGTCGAGGACAAACCTACACCCAGTGTAACTATCAACAACGAGGGACCAAATTCTCGCATAGTGTCTCAAGTGGATACAGGAAAAGCATAGGATACAGGGAAAGCCCAGGACACTGAGAATACAGCGGAGTCCAGCAGGAGGTCAACCGAAAAGCTAGTCATAAGTAACCTAACTAAAGATACCAATTCCGAGATCAAAAGCAGCAATCTAGAGCAGGAGTGGGACCAATTCAATAAGAAACTACAAGACACTCCTAAGACAACAGATGCCCAGGAAACAACGGAATATCACACTCCTTTGCAAACTTGGAAAACTTCAGAGTCTGAGCCGATGGATGAGGAAGGAACTAGTTCGCAGCATACAAAAATCATTCCTGCATTGCCAACATCGGAAATTATCCTAAAGGTGAGTAAAATTCCTCCTTTAGATGTGTTCTACAGCCCATTGCACAACGCTGTAGTGAGCAGACAAAGGAAAATAAGGAGGGTGGAAACACCCAAGATCCCAGCTCAAAATGAGCCAATGGACATAGTCTAGAAGGATATCCCTTCCAATCTTGTTGAAAATTTAACAAGACTATCGTAGTTTACAAGGGCGTATGCTACAGCCACCATGGATAAAGCTACGGAGGTATCTATTTTGTTAGGGAGAGGGAAGAGAAGATAGCGCAGCTCGAGCGACAGTTGCAAATTGAAAAAGCAAATGTGAACTAGCAAACTGTTGAACAAATCGCTCAATTGTAGCAGAATATGGAAGTGTTAAAGATAAGCCACGAAGCAAACATTTCTGTGAAGAACATGCAAATTCAAGAATTGCAAGAAGCCATGGCAAAATATGAAAATGTCCCTACTGTCGATGAATTCATCAAAAGAAGAACTAGAGCTAAATTCCCTTCTATCGAAACAAGATTTATTTTGCCAAAGAATGTCGCATGTCACTCCTTATCTGATCACCAGTGATCAATTGACGAATAAGGCGATTAACCAGAGAAGTAAATTTAATGATTTAAATACAAAGATCTCTGAACTCATTGAATGGCAAGACAGTGAAGAAGGAAGGAGAGCTAATCTGCCTGAGATTGAGGAGACACATAAATACATTATGTTTACAGATTGGGATGCGTGGATCAAACAGGCAGAGTTAGCAGTGGCAAGAGTAGCAGGAGTGGCAAAAAACATAATAAAAGCAGTAAATCACACTTTTCACACTACCAACTTGATGAAAGAAGGTAATCCAAAGGTGCTGCCAGATTTAACTGACTTGGATCAAAACTAGAAAGCAAAGGTGAAATCCCAAAGGGAAGCAATCGCAAAGTTATCAAAGGATGACTAGGTTATCAAAGGATGACTGGGAGGCATATTGGCAATGCCTTATCAAGTCTCACAGCCAAATCATGACGCTCAATTGCTCACTCCATTCAATTGAAAGGATGTTGCCACCTCTCACAGATGCTATCTTCCTCAGAACGTAGTTTGCGGCACCTCCTCAAGTGAAACTGATGTCCCGATATATGCGATCAAAGGAGAAGATGGCAGACAGCAAATCATCTTTATAACCTCTACTCATCCAGTCACTTTTATTTTTAGAGTTAGTTGCTAGTTAGGAGGAAGGTTGTTTGAAACCTCCTCAAATTTTTGTATAATCTATTTTTGAACATTAGTTAGAATAGTATTTATACCCTTCTCATGCATTTAGAGAAGGGTCCAGAATTTTCTCAAAAACATTTGCAAAGAATGCACTTCTGTAAGTTTGTGAATGCCTTGATGAAATTATGGAACATGGTCTTTTAAATATAAGATTATTTTCTTTTGTTGATGCACTATTGTATACTTGGAGAATAATTTGATTTGGAGAAAGGAGTCGATCTATGTCATTAGTCAAATGAGTAGAACCTCACACATATGGTACTTTTATCTTGTATGAATAGTTATGTTTCTGTTTAATTAGTGATAACATTTCGTTTTCATGAATTGTATATGGAATATGTTCTTTTGTCATGCATTAATTGCACTATTGTATGATGCCTAGCTGAAAGTGTTTATTTTCATATATAATCATCAGATATATGCGATATAGTTTATACATTTCTTTGACTAACAATTTAGTCAAAGAAATTATCTTTACATGTTATCATCTATGTTTAATGTGTGATTGATCTTTATTATCACATGTCAAACAAATATCTTTTTAGATCGCATATCACACAGAATACCTGAGTTTATATTAGATTAAGTTAGCTAGAGATTTGCATGATGGAATATGCCATTTAGTTATCATTATTCTTACTGCAATCACTTGAAAACCACCCACTCTCATTTTAAAACCCATATTAGGAAACTGGTCCCATCATCCCCAGTCGAAGCCACCAGTTCAAACGAAAAAGGAGTTGTCTTTAAGGTCCGAACCAAATGGTTATCCCCCATGTTGGAGCAATAGAAATTTGAGGCTTCAACATTTTGGCGCTAGGAGGGTCATCCAACTATGAATGGCATATAAATCTAAAGATCAATTGAAAGACGTTCATAAGAGTCAAAACCCCTCCACAACTTCTACTTCTTCTAGATCTCATTCAAAATCTCCGGATCAAAAATCCGAAGTAGTAGAAACATCTCCCTCATCTCCAACAAAAGTATTAAGACAACCACCTTCTTTAGATTACACTCCCGAGTCTCTCGAAGTTCCCTCCTTGACACAGAAATTGGAACAGATATCCATTTCTGCCGAGAAACCCGAGAGACCCAAAGCCTCCAAAGAAAGTGTCACTTCCTTATTACGAGAAACTGGTGTATTAACTCAATTACAAAGTGAAAGGCTCAGAGTAACTCCTTTTGAATTTCCCATTCATTCATGACATAAGAAAGTCACCACATCAAGATCTGAATCAGATACCAACGAGATCACCTCACCTTTCCCTCCATTTACTTCCCCATTCACTTCTACTCAATCCACCTCTTCTCAACAATCCACTTCTTCAACTAGTACTACTACTACTATTACTAATCCAGTAGTAAGTTCTTCACCATCCACACCTACTTCTGGACTGGCCTTCCCATTTTCCCAGTCTCCAACTCAAGTTATGGCCAATCAACTCGCTCAACCTTGGACAAAACCTGGTGCTGTACAAGTTGCTAATCCAAATGCTCTCCTAGCGAACCCAGGGAAATGGTTACCTAAGTATAATCCTAATGATGGTCTTCCTGCTAAAGAACATCTAAATAACTTTATGCTAGCCATGAATCTTAATGGAGTTGCACATGAGGATGTTGTGATCAGATTGTTTTCTTATACTTTCCAAGGATCTACAGGATCTTGGTATTTTTCCCTTCTAGCAGATTCAATAAGAAATTGGGATACTTTTCAAGAAATCTTGCAAAATTTGGTGATGACAGGACTATTGCATTTTTAATCAATGATCTTTCCAACCTAAAAGAAAATCCAGATGAAAGGATCAAAGACTTCAACTCCAAATTTAACAAGTTGTTAAACAAAATCCCAGCTGCCTCTAAACCTAGATGTACAAATAGAGTGGTGCATATCCTCCCTTCCTTCTAATATTGCAATTTTTGTAGATAGAGCCAATAAGGCTACCCTTGTAGAAAACATGAAAGAAGCTTTGTCTGTAGAAAGAAGAATTATTGCCTTAGAAAAGAGGTCACAAACAGACGAAAGGAAATCAAAGAAAGTAACATTCAAGGATGATTCAAAGAAGAAAGCTCCAAATGACCCTTTCGACCTTGAAGGCATTCACAAAGTCTTGAAGACCATGTCAAATGAAATGGCCGAAATCAAGAAACAAGTTGCAGAATCATTTTCTCCCAAGAAACATTTTCACTCATTTAAAATAAATCCTTCTTCCACATCTCAGCCACCAAATACCATTTCAAACGCTGAATCTGATCAAGAGCTGGAAGAAGACTCACCAACCGAAGAAGAAGCCGAAACTGGAGAGGACGCTGAGTTAAATGGAATGAGGGACTTCATTCTTCCAACTGAAGAGGAAGCACAAGCTATGCCAGTGACTACGAGAAGTAAAAACTCTCCTAATACGTCTACAACAATTCAGAAACAGAAAACTGCTAATCTCGTAAAGGAGAAGACAGTAAGTACGAAATAGAAGACTACTCAAACTGATTCTATTCCACTAGATCCTCCAACTGCTTCCAAAACGTTAGTAATCTCGGATATAGTAGAATATAACATAGTCGAAGATATGACAAAGACGAGAGCAAATATTTCATTGCATGAACTGACTAAACTCAAACAACAACAAAAAATCTTACTTAGAGAGTTAAAAGCAGTTCCTGTAGCTCCTTTACCATCCGTTGTAGTCACTCAAGCTGTTTATGATATGGGAAAACCTCCACCTTCAAACAAAGTAAATCCCACAGATCTAGTTCTAAATTTCTAATAGGTGATAGATCTATTTCTCATACACCCCCATTTCTTCTAACTTATGAGATTTTCAACAGAAATGTCCATAATTGCCTTGTTGATTCAGGAGCCTCTTCAAACATCATGCCAAGGACTGTGTGCACCAAATTGAATATTACACCACAAAAATCTGTTGTACACATAGTTCAACTGGACAGAACAAAAGTAGAGGTAGGTACTTGGAGAAATAGCATCAGTTTCAATCAGGCTTTCCTCTAATCCAAAAGTCTCACAGATAATCGATATTCTAGTGGTTGGTATCCCTGAATTTTATGGTTTAATTCTAAGTAGGGATTGTTCTGAAAAGTTACACAGATACTTTGCATTGGTCTCACATGTGGTTGTCACATAATGGTAAACCTAACCAAATCAGAGTAGACCATGAGAAATTCATGAAGTACACAATCACTAATCTCAAGGGAAGCAATGAACCTGTAGCTTTCACCAATAACTTCATTGAAATTACTTCGCTGAGTCATTCTTGGGATCCTTTAATGCTGAAAGATCTCCCTTTCCAGATAATGTTGTAGTATCTCAGATAGAAAAATTTTCACAAACAAATGCTTCCAAGTGTGTAGATGTAGTTGATAAAATTGTAGATAATTCACTATTCTGGACTCTTTATTTTCATGGTTCCAAGTCTGAAGATGGTGCAGGTGCAGGATGTATCTTAATTAGCCTACAAGGAGATAAAACCATGTTAGCCTTCAGGCTTGAATTTCAATGCACTAGTGATACTGCAAAATATGAAACATTGATTTAGGAGTTGTACAAAGCCATTGGCATTAATGTCAAGTATTTGCAAGTATATGGAGACTCTAAAATAGTTATTAAACAGGTAAGAAACACAATCCATTGTGTGTCTGAGCATCTCAAACATTATCAATCTTTAGCCCAGAATCTTACTTCTCATTTCACTGCTTTTAACATTTCTTTAGTCCCCAGATTACAAAATGCAAGTGCTAACTTACTTGCCAATGTAGCATCTAGACTTATACCTTCAGAGGAATTTAGTCCAGATAGATTTTCCATAGAGTTACTTTTCAGATCATCCATTCTTGATAATGTAACAAATTGGAGAGTGTTTAATAATGATGCTAATATAATCAATTTCCTTACATCAGAAGGATCTTATGAGGAACAAATCCTAGATAAACATGAACATGACTTGCAAATCAATTATAAACAAGATCAAAACCCAATTTTGAAGTCTGTATTCAAAATGGAAGATCTCTATGATTTGAAAGACAGTTTTAAGAAAATTACCAACTCCAAGACTCAGAGTTCTACTTTGAGATTTGAAGTGGTAAACCTAGATACAACTGAAAAACCTCAAAATGTCAACCTAGGTCTTGGTTTATCATCCGAAGAAAGGATATCATTCATTAAGTTGTTGAAAACATATAAAGGTGACTTTGCCTGGGATTATTCAGATCTCAAGACCTATGATACCTCTGTAATTCAGCATACTATACCGATGACCTCTAATGAGAACCTAGTTCAACAGGAACTCAGAAAGATTCATCCAAACCTTGAAAGTTAAACAAATCTGAGTTGAACAAACTTCTGAAAACAAAGATAATCTTTTTTGTTAGACATTCAAAATGGGTATCAAATATGGTTCCTGTCAAGAAAAAGAATGAAGACATTAGGATTTGTATTAATTTTAGGAACTTAAACAAAGCTTGTCAAAAGGATAGCTTTCATTTGCCTACCATGGAGCAAATATTGCAACCAGTTGCAGGTCCTGAGCTAATGTCTTTTCTAGATGAATTTTCAAGATACAATCAGATTCTTGTACATCGAGATGACAAATTGAAGACAACATTCAAGACCAAGTGGGGGGCATATGCTTATCAGAAGATGCCTTTTGGACTCATCAATGCAAGTGCTACTTTTCAACATGCCATGGATATTGCTTTTAAAGGTCTAATTAATAAATCAGTTGTTATTTACCTAGATGACATTACAGTCTACTCTAGGAATAGAAACAATCATTTGAACCACCTAAAGCATATCTTTGAAAGATGCAAGAAATATGGCATTTCTTTGAATCCCAAAATGTTATATTTTTGCTTTAGCAAAAGGAAAGCTTCTCGGATTCATAGTATCCAAGAAAGGAATTTATATTGATCCTGAGAGAATCCAAGAAATTGAAAAGATTCCTCTCCCACATAACAAAAAGACCATGCAATCATTCCTAGGCCAGATCAATATTGTAAAAAGATTTGTTCCAGATTTCTCACAGATTATTTTACCCCTTCAATTAATGATAAGAAAGAATGCAGTCTTCAAATGGGGTAAAGACGAAAGAGAGTCATTGGAGTTAATCAAAAAAGCCATCATCAATGCTCCTTCTTTAACAACTCCAGAGTTTCTCAAACCTTTTGTGTTGTACATTTTTTCATCGAATACATCATATGCAACAGTTTAAACACAGCTGAACGATCAAAACATAAAGCACCTATCTCCTTTTTCAGTTCCAATTTACAAGGTGTCGAGTTAAACTACTCAGCTGTTGAGAAACAAGCTTTTGTTGTCTTTAAAACCTTGAAACATTTCAGACCTTTTCTCCTCAAAAATCATTCAAAAATAGTAGTACCTTACCCTGTAGTAAGGCAATTATTGATTCAAAGAGAAGTGGGGCAGAAAAGAGCCAATTGGGTCACTGCACTTCAAGAATACGATGTAGAAATCCGGCCAACTAAAACTGTTAGGGGCCAAGCTTCCCACTTATCAACAGAAGAAGACCAAGGTAATGAAGTGCAAATATCAAAGGTAAGCCTCAACAATGCACAATCACAGTGTGCTGATTTGAAGTTTTATTTAAAGAAAGGATATGCTCCTATGAATCTCAATTACAAAACAAAAAGTGTTTTAAGGTTGAAATAAAATCAATATGAATTGATTGATGATGTATTATTTAGAAAAAATTATGATTCAGTATTATTAAGATGCCTTGAAAAACTTGAAGCTGAAAAAGTTATGCAGGAGTTACATGATGGACCAGGTGGAGGTCATTCCGGAGGAAACACCACAGCTCACAAAATCTTGCATGCAGGTTATTATTGGCCAACACTATTTAAGGATGCACATGACTATGCAAGAAAATGAAAAACTTGTCAAACTGCAACAGAAGAAAAATGAAACCAGCATTCCCTTTATCGCCAGTGAATATCCAACAACCATTTGAACAATGGGGATTAGATATAATTGGTGAGATTGTTCCTAACTCTTCCAAACAACACAAGTACATCCTTAATGAAATGGGTAGAGGCTATCCCACTAAAGGTAGCTAATACAAAAAGTATTATAGACTTTATTGATCAGTACATAATCACCAGGTTTGGCCTACCCACAGCTTTAATGTTTGATAATGCAACTTATTTTTCTGGAAATACTATGGTATAATTTGCTTTGAAAAGAGGTTTCAAATTGAAGTATTTAGCCAACTATTATCCACAAGGTAATGGATTAGCCGAATCAACAAACAAAAACCTTATCAGAATCATCAAGAGGACTATAAACCAAAATCATAGGAATTGGCACAAAGCATTGACGTTTTCTCTTTGGGCAAATAGAATAACATAGAAGGCCTCACTCGGTTCTTCTCCTTTTGCTTTAGTTTATGGAAAAGAAGCAGTTCTCCCCACAAACATAGCAATCCCATCTCTCGCCCTAGTGCAATTTATCAATGAAAATCCTTCCTCCTCTTCAAGCAAGACAATTTCAAATCCTTAAGCTTGAAGAAGCAAGAGAAAAGGCTAAAGCTACCCATTCCCATCATCAGCAGTTAGTCAAGGCCTCTTTTGATACAACCTCTGCCAATCATAAAACTTTTGAAGTAGGTGATCTGGTTTTGAAATGGGACAAAGCACATGAGGAAAAGTGTAAGCATACCAAGTTCCAAAGGCTGTGGCTTGGACCATTCCAAATCATTGAGAAAATTGGTCAATCAACATTTCTTGTACAAGACTTGTCAGGTAAGATGGATTCCTTGCCTGTTAATGGCAAATTCTGAAAGAAATACTTTTCCTAAAAGACAACCTCTTCTAATTTTGTATCATATTGTCTTTAAGATTCTTAGGAAAAATAAGGTTATAGTAGTATTTACTTTTTGGCTTCCCAAAATAGAGTCTCTGATAATATTTTGATTTTTCGCTTCTATAAGTAGGAAAAGTTAAAGAAATAATTAGAGCATTTGAGTATCAAAGTGAACCTCATTTCTTTCGAAAAACTTGACCTCGCTAAAAACACCTATTCTATGAACAAGCTCTTATCTTTATAAGATATGGATGTTTTGTTATTAGTCAAGAAAAGAATCTTTAACCTAGTAAGGACTTTCTACAGATCAGTGTCTCAAAACTCTATTATTATCATACAAAACTCTTTAAAAAGGGCCAATGGTTCACCCCATCTGATAAAATTTTCTTTTTTCACAATGTAATTCTAAAATATACAAAACTTAAAAGATAATAAGTCTCATTACGAGCTTGTTTACCATGATCATAGGGGAATAATTAAACCGATATTACAAAAACTGCATATCAAAACAAGGTGATAGTCGATGATCTAATCAATCAAAGGACAAGGGATCCCATCAAGAGCCAACTTGTTCAGTTTAGTTACAATTGGTGAATGGCATTGTCATTATTGGGTTACCAAGCCTAGACAATGTCTTTTAAGAAATTTGAAAAGAAAATTACATGAAAAGAAAAACAAGGTCCAAATGAGAAAAAAGCAAAAGAATGTCATTTTGAATTTTGAAAATTGCTTCGGATGGGACAATGAATCATTGTTGGTTAAAAGATAACCCCGTCAAGGCTATTAACGCCTGCTGGCAGCACAGACTCTATCTGTGATAAATGAGTAAACAACTAAAAACTACTCTATAGAAGACACCTGCTATATCTCTTTAAATCTTAGTATTTACTATTGACTGATGCAAACATTTGTATTTTTATCACTACAAGAGTAAAGTAGTTGAATAGATAAATTGAGTGAGTGATTATGATTTCAGAGAAATATTGTTTAAATTGTAACTCGTGTAATTATTATCCCTATAGCTTTTCTTATTTTGAAATTTTTAGAGATTTCAAAAGATCAATCAGAGATAGCTGGTTCTTCCAAGTGAATTGCCAATTGTTGTACTATGTAACAACCCCCCCCCCATTTATACGAGTAATAGTTAATATTTGACATATAAATGGGGACCCTTTTAAATTTTTAACCTTTCAAAATAAACACTAACTCTACAAATTTATCTCAAAAAACCTTCAAAAAGGAACTCATGCCTAAAGCTCTTATCGCAAATCACATCTCTCAGTTTTCCATGTAATAATTGTTAACACTCCACCGAAAATCCCAAAATGCGATATGTGATGAGGTCCCCGCTCCGATTTTCCGATCACCGCACTTTAATTACACATGATCACACCTCGCAAATCGCAAATCGATATAGCATGCCATTGTGTCACCCCTTAAGAATTTGCGAAAAGGCATCTTGCAATTCTCGTAATTGCATTTCGCATTAACTCTAAAAAATGTTATATGACAATGTTTGAAAGTTGCGATGTGCTAATAAAGCGTGAAGCATTCAGAAGTTATTGAGTTTTAATGTAATAATGAATGGTTTGACAGAGTAATTAATGTTTAGCAGCTCGAGGAGAGAATTGATGTTTTCAAGTTATGACTAGTTAACACTGAAATCTCATGTAAAATCTTCCCACGATTCAAAGTCATTTCAAAGAACTCTCTGCCATAATTGCCCTCCATTGTGTGCACTGATATATCTCTTTTGTTTCAGGGAAGCTTCAAAAGAGATGTCATTGCGAAAGGTGATGCAAAAGCAGAAGAAGCAGAGCATTACAGAGTTTGAGCTATCAGAAACATCGCCTATATTCGCTGACATAGTTTGCAGCACCGATGGAGGAGCGACAGCATGGGAAGTCATATACAACAAGCTTGAAGATGAGCGTCCTAAAATTACTGTCATAAAGGCAATGACCGACTCAATAAAACCTTTGGGGGTCCAATTCAAAGATGTTGTTTGTTCCTTCCTTCACAGAATAGGAGCAAGAGCGTAAATACTCCCATACACTGATATGATTAGATGGGTGGTGGAAAATCTCAGTATTGAAGACAGGCAATTCAGGAACTCAAAGATGGAGCTAATGGGTTCATTCAAAGCTGAAGACCTTAAGCAAATGTATCATATACCTGACCCTCAGAACATATACGATAAATCATAGTTGGCCAACTTTGCAAAGAAAAATGAAGAACCTTTCAAGATCATCCAAGGTTGGAGGGTACTGGAGAACAAGTTCAAATATGATAAAATGGGTATGTATCCCATAGCTTCTTTGGCAAACCCCTACAACTACACAGCTTCCATGTTATGTAGGTTATATGGATTACCTAATAATACCAAGTTTTCCATAGAATGGATTTCTTTAATTGATGCTTGTATCAATTCCCACATAATGAATTGGGCCACTATCCTATCTAATAACCTAGCCACTGCCATCTCCGAGTATCGTCAGAAAAGATCCTCCTCCACAGAGTACCTTCCTCCATTTTATTTCAGTGCCTATATCATGGATGCCTTATGTTTCTGCACTAAATTTCCAATCGTGGGTTGGAAATAGACTTTGCAATACCCCTACCCATCCATCTCAGCGACAAACAGATTTGGGAATCTCATTAGATACCCCATTTTTATAAAGTATGCCATGTTGTTATTTTACCATTGCATCAATTGATTTTTAATAAGAAATCCCCTAGGTTTTCCAAAGAAGCCACTACAGACCTTCTTGTAGTAGGCAAGTATTTTGTTGAAGAATGGTTTATGTATATCAAAATTTTTGGCAATACAGCAGACCCACATGCACTCCTTTTGTATGTCTCCGATAAGCTACTAGCAAGTGAAATAGCTCACTAGACTGTGGATAAAAGCTTGACCAAGACCCTAAAAAATAACAAGAAGTCTTTGTGGCCATCCTTTCCCATTCGGTATGGTTTTTTCTCGTTAGCAAATTTCAACCATACAACCAAGGAATCACTAAGCCTAGAGAGCCTCAAGCTCCATACTTTGCCAAAGAGGCAATTCGACCCTGACAATATAGCACATAATATGTAATATCCCTTTTCAAGAATATCCCTCAAACACAAGCAAACTCCAACCAACGATGGACTGGGAGGGCGTTTACCAGATATGTCGCCTCTAGAGAGAGGACGAGATCTGGAGGCTAAATGGCCCTTTCCAGACTCCGTCTAAGAGTATAGGAGTAAAACACACAAGTGGTATAGTAGCCGGGAAGCTCAAAGAGATAAAAATAACAGTAGTGCAACATACAATAATGTATACATGAAATATAAGTAGCTACTCAGGGAATGCAGAGAGAATTGCTAAGCCATTTTATTATTCTGAGTAATGGACAGAGTACAAGAGGTGATCAGAAAGATGGCACCTCCTCTTGCACAAGGCAAGTGAAGAAATACACCTAGAATGGTAAGGAAATGGCCTCTCTCTGAACTGCATCCAAGCTGCCGGAGAACTGTTATGCTGTTGCTACTGCTGGAATCAAGTGAGGGTTTGGGGTTATTCCCCTCCTTGGAAAATGCTGAAACTCTAGAATCAGCCAGCTCATCTGTCACTGTCACCTGCTACCCCAATGCCTTCTTCAGGCATGATACATGAAAAACGTTATGAATCTCGTTGCCTTGGGGCAGCTCCAACTCATACATAACCTGTCCAATCCTGCGTATCACCCTATATGGCCCATAAAAGCGGGGCTTGAGCTTCTCAGCCCCCTTTTGCTTCAGTGACGACTGTCGGTATGGCTGTAATCGTAGGTAGACCAAGTCCCCTACTTCAAACTGTCTCTCCACCCGACCCCTGTCAGCATACAGCTTTTGCTGGTTTTGTGTTGTAGCCATATTATCCTTGAGAGCTCGGAGAATATCCTGACTCTCTTGAATCCAAATCTTGGCTCTCGAAGCCTTGCTAGCACTAAACATCACGTCATCAAAAGATAAAGGATGATATCCATACAAAGCATAGAATGGTGACATACCAATGGACATGTGATGTGTAGTGTTGTAGCAGTACTCCCCCAGATGCAGCCACTTCAGCCATGCTTGTTGTTGCCCACTGACATAGTTGCGCAAGTAGCCCTCCAACCACTTGTTAACTATCTTTGTCTACCCGTCCGTCTGTGGGCGATAACTGGTACTTGGTGTCAACTCTGTCCCCACCAACCAGAAAAGCTCCTGCCAAAACCCGCCCATGAAACGGCTGTCCCTGTCATTGGTGATGGTCTTAGGAAGACCATGTAACCTGAAGACCTCTTTGAAGAACAGCTCGGCCACCTGCGTTGTTGTGTAGTGTGCGGGTATGGCGAAAAAATGTGCATACTTTGTCAGTCGATCAACGACGACAAAGATACAATCCTTGCCCTGTACCATGGGCAACCCTGTGATGAAGTCCATCGAAATACACTACCATTTTCCCTCCGGAATGGGAAGAGACTGCAATAATCCTGCAGGATGGCTCATCTCCCCCTTGTTCCTCTGGCAAACGTCGCACTCCCGGATATGCTGGAGTACGTCCTCCTTGAGGCCCTTCCATGAGAACCTCTCTCTAATGGCCCTGTAGGTTTTGGTAAACCCCTGATGGCCGGCCAATGGTGAATCATGTGATGCCTGAAGTATCTTCTTCTTGAGTTGAGACCCGTCAGTCAAGAAGATCCAGTCCCTGTAGTAGATGATCTCATCAACCACCCCGTACCTGTCATCCGCCACCTGCCCATCCAAAACCTCACATGCAAATTTGTCTTTGGAGTACTCTACTAAGAGTCGAGCCCTCCAGTCTGTATCCAAGCTCGTAAGAGACAACGTGGTTGGTCTACGTGAAAAGGCATCTGCTACCACGTTGTTCTTAACCTTGACATACTCAATGTCAAAGTCATACGCTTGGATCTTACTGATCCACTTCTGTTGCCTCTCCTATAGCTGTTTCAGCTCCAAAAAGAACCTGAGGCTATTGTGATCAGTCCTCACCCTGAACCTGTTACCCAATAAACACTGTCGAAACTTGGCCAATGCATGAATGATGGCCAGCATCTCCTTGTCATATATAGAATACAACCTCTCGTGTGGAAGGAGCTTCCGGCTCTCAAAGGTTATAGGGTGACCTCCCTGCATCAACACTACACCAATCCCTTCTCCCGACGCATCACACTCCAAAACAAATGGCTGCGAAAAATCTAGCAATGCAAGCACTGGGCAGCTACTCATAACCTCCTTGAGCCTGTTAAAGGCTTGCTACGTTGTATCCGACCAACTGAATGCCCCCTTCCTCGTCAGATTTGTCAGGGGTACAGCAAGCTGTGAGAAACCTTTGACAAACTTCCAGTAGTAAGTACAAATGCCAATGAATCCCCGAAGTTCTGTCACGTTCCTCGGCTCCAACCAATCTCTGATGGCCCTGATCATCTCCTCGTGGACTCTCACTCCATCCACCCCTATGATGTGTCCAAGTACAACATCTCCGTCAACCCAAACTCACACTTGGATAGCTTGGCATAGAACTGTTGCTTCTCCAAGATGCGCAACACTGTCTCAATGTGCTGGAGATGCTCCTCCCAAGTCTTGTTGTAAATGAGGATATCATCAAAGAACACCAACACAAACTTCCTTAAGTGACTGCGGAAGATGTGATTCATGCAGGACTGGAATGTAGCTGTAGCGTTGGTTAGCCCGAAGGGCATCACCAAAAACTCAAAGTGCCCATAGTGACACCTGAAGGCGGTCTTGGGAATGTCCTGCTCCCTCACGCGAATCTGATGGTACCTAGATCTCAAATCAATCTTTGAGAAGAACCATGTTCCTCTCAACTCATCCATCAACTCATCGACCCTGGGTATGGGGTACCTATTCTTCAGTGTCTTCTTGTTCAGGGCCCTGTAGTCAATGCACATCCTCAATGTGTCGTCCTTCTTCTTCACCAACACCACAGAAGAAGCAAAGGGACTCGTGCTCGGCCGAATGTGCCCAAGAGCCAGCAACTCCTGAATGGCCCGCTCAATCTCATCCTAATAGGCCTTGGGATGCCTATAGGGGGCAGTAATCATTGC
The DNA here is from genome assembly GCA_000404065.3 of Pinus taeda. Taxonomy (NCBI): domain Eukaryota; kingdom Viridiplantae; phylum Streptophyta; class Pinopsida; order Pinales; family Pinaceae; genus Pinus; species Pinus taeda. The sequence continues at coordinate 362,351 of APFE030347579.1, forward strand.
CTGTATGCCCTGCGTCAAGCTCAATGGTGTGCTCAAACCCCTGGTCCGGCAGCTGTCCCGGCGGAATCTCCCCAAACACTATGGCATACTGGTCAAGGATGGACTGTATCTCTGGATGCACCGTCTGTCCTGTAGTCCCTGCCTCTGATGCACGCAGCTCCACTGCCCACTCTACGTCTCCCTTCCGAAAGACTGCCTCCATCCGATGAGCCAAAACAGTCTGAGGCGGATATGTGTGTTGTCCCCGTATCTTCTCATGCCTCCCTGTCTTCTCATCATCCCACTCCATCTCTAGGGCCTTCCAATTTGTTGTGACCTTCCCTAGAGTGATAAGCCACTAAACACCCAGTACCATGTTGGTGTCCGGAATATTGACCACAAAAAAGTTGTCAGTCAATGTGTAGGTGTCCATCGTCACTGATAACTCTGGGACATAACGAGCACACACCATGGTCTGATCTCCTAGGACCAAAACTGAAAATCCATCGAAGCTCTCTATCTATATACCTCTCAGCTTAACCATCTATGCATCGATGAAGTTGTGGGTTGCCCCACTGTCAACCAAAACTGATACTCGCTGGCCACGTACTGTCCCCCGTACACGCAGCGTCAAATACTTGGGAACTCCTCGCAATGCTGCAAGGGCCCCTCTGGTAGGTGCAAAAGCTGCACCACCTGCTGCTGGTGGTGCAGGTGGCAAAGGATCCTGCGCGGCATGACTATTTCTTGCCTCCACATCATCCTCCTCATCCCTTTCCCCGCTGCTGTCGGAGAAGACCTCAATAAAATATGCTTTGCCAGTAGCACATCTGTGTCCCAGTGCCCACGGCTCCTAACAGGTAAAGCACAACCGCTTCTTCAGCTCCCTCCTAGCATCATCATCAATCTGTGCTCGTCTTGGATTCCCCTTTGGAGGCGGAATCCTCACATCCTTCCCCTTAGGCTAGAAAGCATGTCTCTAGGGGTAAGGTGTCCGAGTCCTGGGTAATGCATCCTTTAAGTCCCGGGTCCTGCTAATAGCATCCTGGAGTGTGGCTGGTCTAGTGGATCTGACTAGACCTCGAAGTGGCTCTGCTAACCCCTCAACAAACATGTAGATCCTCCGTGTCGCGGATAGATTTGGCACCATCACTGAAACCCTCAAGAAGTCTGCAATGTAGGTCTCTGGGCTCCCGGTCTGTTTGAGCCTCGTCAGCTCAACAAAGTGTTGTTCTGGATCCCTCCGGTCAAACCTCTCCATCAATCTCTTGGTGAACTCGACATATGTCGTCACTGTGGAATGTAGTGTAACCATCCCATGGAACCACCAATCCTAGGCCTCACCATTCAAATGTAATGTCGCCACCTTGATGACCTCTGTCTCCAACATCTAGTTAAGCTGGAAATAGATGCCCAGCTTCTCCACCCAAGACTTTGCCGAACTGTTTGAGGAACCATCAAACATAGGCAAGTGGAATCTACTAGCGGTGTGGTGGGTGTCTCCATCATGATAATGCCAGTATCCTTTGTGATGGTCGCGGGGTCTACTATCCCGCTGGAGCTGACCAAAGTCTCTGAATGAGAGAGCATCCCTAAACTCCTGCCCATAGGCCTGGTACTCTGCAAAATAATCGCCCATATGACCGGGCTCTGCCTCCTGCTGGGCTCTGGCCCCCGTGTCTGCTCCTAGGAAAGTGGGCATGGTAGAGCGTGTAGGGGCATGTGAGGCCATCTGCTGAGTAGTATCACGCTGAGTGGCACCCTGCTCTGGGAAATGGTGGGATGTACCCGATCCCTCACCAACCTGGAAAACCCATGGGTTTTCACGCTGTCTAACCTCCATTGTCGTGAATCTCTACCCCATCACCTCGATTTGCCTCGACAGATCTTTGAGGAGCATGTCCGCAAATCTCTTCCCATCCTCATCTGCCATCGGATCCTCCTGCTCTACATCCACCACAGGCTCCTCCTGTTCTGCGTTCACCACAGGCTCCTCCTGTTCTGTGTCCACCACCCAAACACAGTCTCCCTCTCCGTAGGTGTTCTCCAACCTACGCTCAATATCTCTGTATTTCCTACCTCTGTAACAGATGTAGGGCTTCTCTCTCGGTGTCATAGACTGCTAGCTCCACAGGCTAAGCCAGATCTATGCTCTGATACCACTGTAATATCCCTTTTCAAGGATATCCCTCAAACACAAGCAAACTCCAACCAAAGATGGATTGGGAGGGCGTTTACTAGATATGTGGCCTCTGGAGAGAGGACGAGATCTGGAGACTACCTGGCCCTTTCCAGACTCTATCTAAGAGTATAGGAGTAAAACACACAAGTGGTATAGTAGTCGGGAAGCTCAAAGAGATAAAAATAACAATAGTGCAACATACAATAATGTATACATGAAATATAAGCAAATACTCAAGAAATGCAGAGAGAAATGTTAAGCCATTTTATTATTCTGAGTAATGGACAGAGTACAAGAGGTTATCAGAAAGATGGCACCTCGTCTTGCACAAGGCAAGTGAAGAAATACACCCAAAATGGTAAGGAAATGGCCTCTCTGAACTGCGTCCAAGCTGCCGGAGAACTACTATGCTACTACTACTGCTAGAATCAAGTGAGGATTTGGGGTTGTTCCCCTCCTCAGAAAATGCTGAAACTCTAGAATCAGCCTCTGCTCAATAAACCCAGAAAAGCCCAGAAAGCTTTTCTAAAATAGTTGACCCTCGAAAATCACCCCCTTGGGGATCTACGCTATCCCTCAAGGCTCTACGCTGCTACTGAAGAGAACCCTCAAAAACTTTGCACGAGACTCTACCAAAATCCTCCAATACGCAAGGGTTGATCCCTTGCTCAATCTCCCAGCTCAAATCCTCCACATAAACCCAATCCGGAGCTCCTACCAAAAGAGACTACGTCCTCCTCTCTCAAGACTGCGCAGTCATCAAAATGCTCAGCTCCTCCTCAACTCCAAAAATCGATCCTCCTGCAAAAGACTGATGAAACCTATGTTGCAGGGGAGCGCCCCACCCCCCTTCGAACCTGCTCCCAATCCACGCTCTGGGCAGGAGCGGCTCGGGAGCGCGCTCCCGATAAAAAAATTTCCGCTCCCTGCTATTTTCGGGAGCGCTACGGGAGCGTCGCTCCCGGAGTGAAAATTACAACCTGGGAGCGATCGGGGACCAATCGATCCTGATCGCTCCCTGGCTTTAAAATTTCGCTCCGGGAGTGTTTCGGGCGGCGCTGGGAGCGATCCAGCGAAAAAAAAAAATCCGCGGACGCGAAAAAAAAAATCCAATTTAAAAAGAAAAAAAAAATGTTTTAAAAGCCCAATGGGGCTAAAAAATTTCATTATCACTTCAATGAGTTGAGTTTCTTGGAGAGCAAGAGCAAAGGAGCGAGGAGCAAGCGAAGAGCAAGCGCCGAGGAGCAAGGAGCAAGCCTGCAAAGAGGTAAGTAACTTAGTAATTTAGTTAGTTTAGTTAGCTAAGTTACCAGAAAACGGATACGGCAAATTTTCAAAAAATCTGGATACGATACAGCAGGAAACGGCACACACACACACATATATATAGAGATATTTTAAAAATAAGAATTTCATATTACCATTCATATTTCAGAATCTAGATTATCATTTATGATCTATCATGATTCATCATCATCAATTCAACATATGCCATAAGGATACAGCCAAGTATAATTTCTTGAGTGTATGACAGTGTTTTGAAACTTATTTGAAATTTTGAGCCTCTCTATATATACGAGACAAAAGAATGTCCCTCATTAAGCGAGAAATCTCAACATGTACATGCTATGCATGGCAAATAAATATAGTGTAAAATAACAAAATACCTTTTGTAAACTAAAAGTCTAAGACTTATAATCAAGCCACATTAAAATATATACGCTAAAGAGTTTACATTAGATTTGTAACCAAGTAGATCGATAAAATTTGAATTGTGCCTCAAAGAAAAGCATAATATATTAATACATCCAAAAACAGTAAAACAGGGTTGATGAAACTTCAAGAAGATGGCAAGTAGTTAACTTTTTTTATATAACTCCAAGAACAGGTTTGAGGTTTCTCAATCAGAAACCAAGAGAGTGAATTTACTAACTTGGAAAGAACTTCATCGGGAACAAACACACGTTAATCAAAACTACATGATGGCATAGTATTATAAAAACATCTGCACCAGAACAAATCACTAATTCTCCAGACAGAAAAAGATTTGCTTATTGCCATTAATGTCCAAAATGAATTATTATTTTTGTTTATTCTACAAGACGTTGGAAAGAACTATAAATAGTTCAACCTACCTCACAAAATAAAATATTATTTTTATTTATTCCAACATATGTTGAGAGAATTATAAAAGTATCCTAAATGGGCGAAATAGATCAATAGAGCCTACACAAAACACAACATGAAGAAATTAGATGGACTTGGTGGCCACATCAATGCCCTTGATACTAGATAATGGGGATGGCCCCATCATGAGGTTGACCAAAACGCCATAATATGGACGGCTCTCGAGTCTCTCTACAACGCTACGGTCAACCGCATGGTTAAATCATCTCCTGTAAACCATATCTTCGTGGACCCAAAAACGAAACTTGTATTCGCATCCTCAAAGACCAAAGTTCAACGAAAAGAGATGTACCATTGAAATATTTTTTGGCCCCTTCTAAGCTCGATGCATTAATTATATCAAAAAATCCCTTTAGCTGACCACCCATGAAATATCGAGCTCATAACTTGTTTTAACATGGTTCCCTCCAATTTAGCCGCTGCATAAACGATGCAGATTGGCAAGGTGCTTCGCTGTAATGTGAAGGCGGCCCATTAAATTTTCCAGATAAATCTGGTATTTGCGGACCTCAAAACAGTTTTTTTTGCTGTAAAACGTTTAAAATTTTTCCAAATACGTTTCAGAATTTCAGAAAACATTTTCAAATTTTTAAAACAGCACGTTTTTTCTACAAAAACGCCATTTGAAAAAAACATCCGGTATCCAAAAACAAAAAACGGCACCAAAACGTTTTTCTGACGTTTTTCCGGCATTTCGTTCTCGAATCCGTATCTGAAACGGGAAAACGTCGTTTTGGGGGTTAAGGTAGCCGTTTCCGGCAACTTACTTAGTTTAATTTAGTTAGGTAGTAATTTAGTTAGTTTAATTTAGTTTATTTAGTAAAAAAATCATGAATCTAAATTAAATTAATTTGCAGATTTAAAAGCCTACAAATATCAAACATCATGGACCTGGCTATATTTCTTGGCATTTTC
>APFE030347579.1:374062-386697 GCA_000404065.3 Pinus taeda
TGTAAACAATATATGATTGTGACAATGAAAATTTGAAGTTTGAAGTTGGCAATTATAACTCATTGGTAATGATTGTGAATTATGAATATGATGCTTCGTGAAAGACTAAAGTTGTTTCATTTTCATTTCATTATTCATGTTTCATTTTATAACATTTCATTTCATGTTAACAGTTAGAAGTTAGGACTTAGAAATATCTAAGATATTACTTCTTGTAATGGTTAAACTTAGCTTGCAAGTACAACTTTGGTGATCAATGATGATAAATGTTATATATTGAATTTTCAATTTTGAAAGCTTGAAGATGAAACTTTAAGATTGAATTTGATGAATCATGATTCACGAGACTCAATATGTTGCAGTTGTAATATGTATTTTACTAACTTGTGGACATGGTTGATGAAGATTATAATTTCTAGATGATTGATGATTGATGTGATATGGTTCAATGATCAATCTATGTTTTTTTTATGTTTTTTATGTCTAATTCATCATTCTACATGTTTTTGTTGACATATATGTATCAAAAATTAAAAAATATATATATTTTTAAAAAATCGCTTTGGGATTCGCTCCCAAACCAGGAGCTTCTCAAAATGGTCGCTCTCGCTCCCGTTTCCACTCCCGCTCCCAAGTAACATAGAATGAAACTACCTTTCCTGAGCAGGCACTCCAAGTCTCCCGCGGCTAAGGGTGAGATCTCCATACGAAGACACTCGATGCACTAAACAGTGCTGCAAATAGGCTAAACAGCGAGCATGCTGTAAGTCGGAGTCACTAGCTCAAATGCAACATAATCGAATGCCAAAATGAGGAGGCTCCTCTCTCCTTTATAGCGTTGGCCTCTCTCAAAACCCTAAGGACCACCTCCTCCAACATAGCCTCTCTCTTGCCACGTGCTCCTCTCCATCTACGCAGTCCCTCCAAGTGTCTACGTGTGCCCCCTTCTCTACGTGGTCCTTTGGCCCCCTTGGCTCCCTTTTTAAGTTACAACGTTGTGCTACTAGGGAGTGACTTTATTCAAAGTGAGTTATGTCCCCCTTTCCTCACCTTTTTATTTATAAATAACTATAGAAGGCAAAATTGAGCAAAATCGAATATTCCAATTAACCATGGCTAATTAGGAATATTACATAATATTATTACTGCAATAAAGATTAAGCCCTTTAATCATGCGACTAATGATTCTGAAGATCTTTTGCAATCAGCTGAATCATTCGAACAAGCGTTTGATTGGGTGAAGCCCAATTTGAGTCCTGAAGATTTTGAAAAGTTTCAGGAATTCAAAAATCAAAGGCTCAAAATAATTCCATTGTATTTGCTAAGAGCCGAGGACAAACCTACACCCAGTGTAACTATCAACAATGAGGGACCAAATTCTCGCATAGAGTCTCAAGTGGATACAGGGAAAGCACAAGATACAACGAAAGCCCAAGACACCGAGAATACAGCAGAATCCAGCAGGAGGTCAGCGGAAAAGCAAGTCATAAGTAACCTAACTAAAGATATCGGTTCCGAGATCAAAAGCAGCAATCTAGAGCAGGAGTGGGACCAATTCAATAAGAAACTACAAGACACTCCTAAGACAACAGATGCCCAGGAAACAACGAAATATCACACTCCTCTGCAAACTCTGAAAACTTCAGAGTTTGAGCTGATGGATGAGCAAGGAACTAGTTCGCAGCATACAAAAATCATTCCTGTATTGCCAACATCAGAAATTATCCTAAAGGTGATGAAATTCCTCCTTTAGATGTGTTCTATAGCCCACTGCACAACGTTGTAGTGAGAAGACAGAGGAAAAGGAGGGTGGAAACACCCGAGATCTCAGCTGGGAATGAGCCAATGGACATAGTCTAGAAGGATATCACTTCCAATCCTGCTGAAAATTTAACAAGACTGTCGCAGTTTACAGGGGCGTATGCTACAGCCACCATTAATAAAGCTACGAAGGTATCTATTTTGTTAAGGGAGAGGAAAGAGAAGATAGTGTAGCTCGAGCAACAACAGAAAATTGAAAAAGAAAATGTGAACCAGCAAGTTGCTGAACAAATCACTCAATTGCAGCAAAATATGGAAGTGTTAAAGATAAGCCATGAAGCAGACATTTCTGCGAAGAAAATGCAAATTCAAGAATTGCAAGAAGCCATGGCAAAATATGAAGATGTCCCTACTGTCGATGAATTCATCAAAGAGGCACTACAGCTAAATTCCCTTCTATCGAAACAACAAGATTTATTTTGCCAGAGAATGTTGCATATCACTGCTTATCTGATCACCAGTGATCACTTGATGGATAAGGCGATTAACCAGAGAACTGATTTTAATGATTTAAATACAAAGATCTCTAAATTCATTGAATGGCAAGAAACCGAAGGAGGAAGGAGAGTTAATATGCCCGAAATTGAGGAGACACATAAGGACATTTTGTTCACATATTGGGATGCGTGGATCAAACAAGTAGAGTTAGCAGCGGCAAGAGCAGCAGGAGTGGCAAAGAACATAGTAAAAGCAGTAAATTACACTTTGCACACTAGCAACTTGATGAAAGAAGGTAATCCAAAGGCGCTACCAGATTTAAATGACTAGGATCAAAACTGGAAAGCAAAGGTGAAAACCCAAAGGGAAGCAATCGCAAAGTTATCAAAGGCTGACTGGGAGGCATATTGGCAATACCTTGTCAAGCCTCACAGCCAAATCATGACATTCAATTTCTCACTCCATTCAACTCTAAGGATGTTGCCACCTCTCACAGATGATATCTTCGCAGGACAGGTCAGAACGCAGTTTGGGGCACCTCCTCAAGTGAAACCGATGTCCGCTATATGTGATCTAAAGGAGAAGTTGGCAGACAGCAAATCATCTTTATAGCCTCTGTTCATCCAGTCACTTTTATTTTTAGAGTTAGTTGCTAGTTAGGAGGAAGGTTGTTTGAAACCTCCTCAAATTTTTGTATAATCTATTTTTGAACATTAGTTAGAATAGTATTTATACCCTTCTCATGCATTTAGAGAAGGGTCCAGAATTTTATCAAAAACATTTGCAAAGAATGCACTTTTGTAAGTTTGTGAATGCCTTGATGAAATTATGGAACATGGTCGTTTCTTTTAAATATCAGACTACTTTCCTTTGTTGATGCACTATTGTATACTTGGAGAATAATTTGATTTGGAGAAAGGAGCCAATCTATGTTATTAGTCAAATGAGCAGAACCTCACACATATGGTACTTTTATCTTGTATGAATAGTTATGTTTCTGTTTAATTAGTGATAACATTTCGTTTTCATGAATTGTATATGGAATATGTTCTTTCTGTTATGCGTTAATTGCACTACTGTATGATGCCTAGCTGAAAGTGTTTATTTTCATATATAATCATCAGATATATGCAATATAGTTTATACATTTCTTTGACTAACTATTTAGTCAAAGAAATTATCTTTACACATTATCATCTCTGTTTAATGCGTGATTGATTTTAATTATCACATGTCAAACAGATATCTTTTTAGATCGCATATCACACAGAACACCCGAGCTTATATTAGATTAAGTTAGCTAGAGATTTGCATGATAGAATAGGCCATTTAGTTATCATTATTCTTACTGCAATCACTTGAAAACCACCCACTCTTATTTTAAAACCCACATCGGGAAACTAGTCCCATCATCCCCAGTCAAAGCCACCACTTCAAACGGAAAAGAAGTTGTCTTTAAGGTCCAGACCAGGTGGTTATTCCCCGTGTTGAAGCAACAGAAATATGAGGCTTCAACAGGTCCTCAGGTCATATGCTCTCCCTATAAAGATAGGGATCTCATCCCAGGGTGGTGTATTTTCTATGACAGGGAGTTGGTCCCAGGATGGCAAATTTTCTACAATGTCGTGAGGTTTGCAGACCCTTTCCTACCCATACTACAATACAACTCCCCATTGTTGGCGCTCTGCGAACTACGTGAAGGTTTGTTGTTATATTTGCATCCTTTGTGCTCCAGTGTTAGTAGTTGTTTCGTTGTTTCTTGTATATCATTTTGGTTTGGTAGTTTCATTAAGTTTTGCAGGTGCCTATGTTTTGCATCCTATTTTACATAACACAATGATAGACCATTCATTCGATTTGGTCGTTGTGTTACCTTCGACGCCCTCCCTAATTGTTGAGTCTACAGGCGTCTCATTCAATTGTCTGGCCCTTTATGTGGTGTTTGGTACTCGGGCACATTTTCTATTTGGTTCTAAACAAATCACGAGACTAATTTACTTAACGGTGCTTTGCTCAGTCTCTATATGTTGTCCCTACCACAGCATCAATGTCTATACTAACAATACCTACACCAATATCTAAGGTCGCTCACCCTTTTAGTGTTTGATGATGCCTTTCTAATGTGGCATATTCGCTCGAATTCCAATCCCTATCTACCTGTATTTTCACCTTGCCATTGTCATAAACCACAAGTTCCATTGCGGGTCACACCAATTGTGTCTGGTCATACCCTAGTTCGGTCAGGTCCAGTTACTATAAGTGTTTTCATGGCTCCTAGGCTACATCAAGCTAGTCGTTAGGGTGGGGTGTGGCAAGAGCATCCACTTCTCGATGTCGGCGTTTGTTCGGCTGGCACTCTATAGCGTATCATTTTGACTCTGCTCTGCCCAAAGTGAGGAACGAGATCCTTCAGCTGGAAGCAAGGCAATTTGGCAACAAGCCATATTTCTCTAATACTGAAATCAGTGCCAACACCTTCAGGTGGACTCCCGGTCCCAGGAAGTTTCGCAAACAAAGACTTCACTTTCTCCATTCAGTGGCTCTGCACCGTCAACTCGAAACCTTGCTCCATGTGTCATAAGGGATAAGCAAGTGGACCACTACCAGTTATTTGCAGGACAAGGGGAGATCAAACAGATCTTTCAGGACATTAGATACAATCTGGATGACATTGTCGCCAGATTAACACGGGTGGAACGCTATGTAGTCTCTGATTCCAGCTCCAGCTTTGACTCACATCCTGTCACACCAGCTGTTATCAATGCACCAGCAAAGGATTTCCACCAAGGCAACTCCAATGCTCGTTCTCCAATCATTATATTAGACTAATCGTCTATTATGCCACTCGGTTATTCATTTTTGTATATGCTATGTTTAGTTCTCTTTGTTGTATGTTGATCAATATGTCTCAGAATGCTATATGCGACCACTGTTGTGTTAGAAAGCCCACAAGGCATCAATGTAAGTAATTGTCAATGGGCTACATAGTTAGACAGTTTCTATGTATTTTTGGTGTCCTTTTTGGCTTAAACTGGGATCACAGGAGTAATGGTTGCTCACTCTAGCTATTTGCAGGATCCCACAGAGTTTTGGGCAATCAGAAGTTATTGATGTAACATCAATCTTTTTGTAATATAAATATCCTTATATAGCTTACAAGAAAAATAGATACTTCAAAGGGATTGTAAAATGGGCAAAAATAAAAAGTAATCAAGGAGACTAACAATTGTGCCTTATGATATTAATGATTGGAAAAGTGAGATTGGTGAGATTTAAGTATATCAAGCTAAAATTCTTTGTGAGGCTTTATTTTGTTGAAATATTATAGACGGATATCTATCCAATATCTAACTAGATATGATATTTGGTTCTTAATTCTCAATCAGATAGTGATGGTTGGTATTCTGTGAGAAGCTGAATTATTTCAGTCTCAAAGTCTTTGCAATCACTCTCTAGCCTTTCCACACTTTAGGGTAACTCTTTAGAGGTGTTTTTCACACAGTGAATTGGCAGTTTGAACAAAATAAGTTGTTGTCCCTGCATTTTCACACAGGTCTTATAGGTTGTCATACAGGACAGCAAGTTATTTTGACTTGTAACTCCTTAACCAGATTTCAGAATTAATATATAATCACATATTTGGTTAAGATAACTTCAGCAAACCAAAATCCATAGGTTACATACTGTATCTTAGAATTGGTTTGGCTACTAAAATCTGTGGCTAGAATTCTACTCTGTTTTAGCATTATTTTTACGCAGAACAGCAGATAGACTAGAACACCTCCACTCCATTAATTCCATATAAGGCACTGGACATAAACCAAAGTTACTGAGAGATATTTAGGTACTCCTCCCTTGGCTGTTTAGGAAGTGTTGGGCCTAAATAGCAGGGGCTTGGGCCAAGGTGATAGTAGGTTCCTACCCTATGTTTGTCCATCTGACAAGCCTATCAAGAACTTAATGCCCTGATAAAAAGATCAGTAACATTATCTTTTATTTTCATTATTTAATTATATATAATATTTTATAATGATATGCCTGATTAAATAGGGAAAAAAATTATTTATCCTAGCCTACAATTACTTGATTAAAAATTTTAAAAACGCTATACTATAGCAGGTATTATAAATAAACATTGTGACTGCAAATAAAGTCCAAAATTAGGGAGGTGGTGTATAACTATATCATATACCTCTTATGAACATCAACGTACTCATCTGTTTCATCCACAATTTCTTCCTGCAACAATTTAAAGTAAAGAACATTAAGATTTACATGCTCTCAATGAAATACTTTTGCTTTAAGTTGTTTAACATGTACTTCATATCCATCTTGAAAATGAGGGAAAAATAGAAATTAACGAAAGATACTTTGACAACTGAGAATACATCAGAAGGCCAAACCTATATAACATCTAATAATCAAGTTTACTATTTCGGATGTTAGTTTGAAATTTCTTGTCATGTCTAAAACATAATGAACGTCATTGAGGATAAGAAGCTGAAATAAGGTGTGGAATACTGCTTACTTGCAAGAGTTCTTCAAAAACATCTTCAAGGGTGATGATACCAATGACCTCCCCATATTCCCCGTGAGAAGAAAGTCCACCCTCTATATTGCTTGAGTCTTCATAATGCTGCAAACTAGGATGCTTCTCTTCTGGATTTACTTTGCTGTGTGAGTCTTCCTTCCCATTCACACCCTTCTCAAGGTCAACATGTATAGTTTGAGTCAAATTATATGTCATATCAGATTGAAAGTCTGATTTCTCTATTTCGTAAGATCGCTCTGCTTCATTGCCACATGGAAGTGGTTTTTCTTTTCCCTTTGTTTTCACAACAGCAGCCATGTGGCTGCTTCCCTTCTGAAATTCATTGAGAATATCATATAAAGGCATGTCTGCTGGTACCCTGTAATATATGATAACTAAAGTGTCATATACACAATACTGCAGATAAATAAACATGAATTTGTGAACAAAAACAGAACGACAATAAAACTATACCTTGGCAATCTCCTTATTGAAACAGCACTGACAGGGGTCTCTGTCTCAGGACGAACTGTTATAAGGTTTTTCACCTATTAACATATTAAATATAAACAACTTTGGCATTAAATTGTGCTAGGAGAAACAGAACTGACAAAACTTATGTGATAGAAAAATTGACAAAACTTATGTGATAGAAAAATTGTGCATCACTGGAAATAAATAAAATGCACAACTCTTACGAACTATGTTCCTCAAAATGCTCACCAAGAGAAGTCCTACGATGTTCTTGGGGCTTCCTGAATATACAGGAATGCGACTATGGCCTCGTACCAAAATATTTCCCATTGCTTCCCTGCAAAACCTCCATTCTGTGTGAGACTAAAACCTGCAGAACGTTCATAGTAGGCATGGCATTTAAATTTCAATGGAAATGCTGCCTTTGCATGGATATCAAGTAACCTGTATAAAACTTGGAGACCATACCAGGAACCATAACTAAAAACTAAAGCGTTTGTAAATTATATAATGAAATAAATCAAGCACATTTTCAAATTTTTCAAAGATTATAGTTTATTGCTAAAGTTAACCTCAAAAAGGGCTAATGTTGTGGCTTTCAATGTTTCTAGAACAGAGGCCTCTAACATTCATGTTTGTTACAAAGGAACGGCAGCGGATGTGAACACGTCTTATACCTATCTAGGCATGGTGTTTGTCAAAGCAACGTTCAATATGACCCCTGCTTCTGAAATCCTAATCAACAAGGGATATACTTAATGAGAAAATGGTTTATGGAGAAAACTGTTACACCAATAGTTGAAATGCCCAACATTTTGGGTGAACCCTTCACCAATCATCGGGGACATGAAGCAGAACAACATAGGTGAAGAGGAAGAGAGACCTAAACTATAAAAATGTGGTGGTGCTGAGAGAGAGACATTAGGAAAGAGATGTTAGAAATTATTAAAAACAGAGAAGGTTTTTATTATTTAAAAAATTAATAATATTATAGTATAATATAACCAAAACTTTGTTAAAAATAATTATTAATAATAATGTTATTAAGAATTATATGAAAGACTTCATTAAAAATATATATATATTAATGGAGACAATATTATAATTTATAATAATAAAATAATTATTATTAATATTAAAATGTATCGGTAATACTAATAATATTATTTGAATGGTTAAATGTTAATATTTAAAATAATGAAATTATTATTATTAGCTCTTTCGGAGAGAGTGCCCAAACCTTCACTTTCAAGATATCTGGTCTAAGATCAACTTTTTCGAGAAGGTTATATGACCAACTTTATCCATGTGAGATATGGTGCATTGGACTTCAATAAACAAAATGGTCCCAAGTTCAGAGAGCCCTCATCTCCATACTAATCAATAGATCCAAGATACTCATCCCTCCTGTTATTATTTTTGCAGAGATCTCAATTACCACCCATACCTTAAGGCACCTCCATGAAGCAATGGAATGACTTTCCAAGTCAAAAGCTAGTCATAAAACCCCCAAACTGCCATGTTGATGTCCAAATACATAGGGTCAGCCTACAAGTTCAGCTCATTAGTCTTCATGTTGGGACCTTTAACTTGTCATCATAAGTGTTTTAACTAAGTGATTGCCACTTCATCCCTTCAAGCAATAATTCTTCAAAAGTCACTTATGTCACCCCTTCATTTCATCCAAAATACCCCCAAGGCTGTCATAAGGCTGCCAAGTACAGGTCAGCCCTCCAAACAAGTGAAGATCATCTCATAAAATGACCAATGAAGAGAGCACTCAAGGGTCTTCAATGTGACATGGATAGATGAGGTTCATGTGTGCACAAACAGCTTCAAATGTGCCTCGAAGGGTGTCGACAATGGCTCAGGCTATGTGAGTTGCATTGGGAACTGCAAAATACATTGAGAAACATGAAAGAGTCCAAACATCTGCATGAAGCCAATGCCAGCCTCCAACCCTAGGGTGCTCTACCAATAGGATTATACACCATCCAGCAAATCTTCCATCAAAACCTCCATCAATGTGCATGACAACAAGTAGGTATCCCAGCTGTCCAAAGCTCAAAAATCAAGGCCTAATGAAGAAATTCACTAGGGTTACCACTTGTCAAATGAGGGGTAACATAGGCTCCAACTTAGGGATGTGTTTTTCTTGGGAGTGCATGAGAACCTCAGAATCCTGTCATATACATGTGTGCTCCACATCAGCAAAGCAACAAAATTACATGCTCCAGAGTCCAGAGAGCTTATTCCTGCTACATTATTGATCAAATGAACTTATTCTGCTCCTACTCTACTGCAGCAAATTCTAGATGAGGCTGCCAGGTGAAATCAGATAGCCAATGTAGCCACCTCTACACCTTATCAATGCCATGTCCCTTTCATTAGTGTTTAATCACTGAATAGAGAGATGTCAAAATCTGGGTGGGTAGTTGCAAGCTAGAGTATGTTGAATGGTGTTGTCATTGATGTCAACGTCATCCTTGAATGCTCTTAATATACGTCAACGGATTGCATTGATTGGAATCTCCTCTCCTGTGGTGTGGTCATGATGCCCCGCGTTTGATGAGGAATTTGGATGTGAGGAATCAGTAAATTTGCAAGCAAGGCCGCCCTCATTGCATAGTCCTCGTCATGATGATTCCAACAGTAGTTAGTACACCACATAACTCCCCATGGTTGAGGAAATATGTCATGTTAAAGTTGAAGCCGCAAAGTTTGGCCAAGAAGCCCCAAATTGAAAATTGAAAGCTGGCCCAATGTTTGGTCAAAAATTGGGCTTGTTGATTAATAAAAGATGGCATCAATATTAATTATCTTTGATAATTTTATGGGCTTTGAGCTGCCCTAATCTGTCCTCCTTAAAGTAAAGAATAACCTCTTTATGTCGACCTCAAGGGTGATTAAGTTTTTGGCTCCAAAATTTTTAATTTTGAAAATTCAAATTTCAATTTTGTTCAAGTCGGCTCCATGGCCTGTTGGGCTAGTCGGCCCCTCCTTTTAGCCCCTCCAACTACTATAAATAAGGAGGCTTGTTTCCTCTCAAAGGTAAATCTAACAAAAAAATCATGATCTGAATATCTCTCTAAGACCTGGGCAAAACATGATATTAGTAGATGGCCAAGTCTGTTCTAAGGTGAATTAAAGATTATTGATTGAGATGACTGTTTTCGTTGAAGTCTGAAGGAGTTTTGTTGGAGAATATTCATTTGCTCTCCAAGATATCCAGGATTTTCAGAATTATCTTTTGAGGACACTTTGCTGGTTACAGAGCACTTTTCTGAGGCCATTCGGAGGGCGTTTCAGAGGCAGTTCTGTTGATTTGGGGCAGCATCGGCTGTGCTCTAGCCGTGAAAATTGGTGGACAGGCTAAAGCACATGAGATCTCCAAGACCCAGAAATCGTTTTAGAAAATTCCATCTAGATAAAGAGTTATTAAAAATAATTAATATTTTTAATGAGTTCCTAAGTCTAATCTTAGGAAAATAAACATATTAATGGGTATTAATAAAGATGAGGATGAAAAGTTTCTAAGAGACGAAGATCAAGTCTATTTTAATCTTAGTCGTTGATTAAGGACTTAATCTCAGTCGTTGATTCATCAACTAGAAAAGTATAAGAGAAGGTTTGAGGGTCAATTGGAAATACACCGAGGAAGACCAGTCAGTTCGATTTCTAGAGCGGGGCTTGCTGAGAATTTCGAACTAGAAGACTGGATTGCAGCAAGACGTAGTGAGTACATAACAGAGAGGCAGGGACAGTGTCGAAGGATCAGCGCAGAGATCAAAGAGGCAAACGCAGAGCCACTCAGCAAGACACATAGGCAACAGGACTCCACAATTATTGGAGGGCCTGCATGGATAACGCAAAGAGGCAAAGTGTTGACGTAGTGAGGCAGAGCGCTGACGCAGAAGGTTTGGGAGCTGCACGGAGGCTCGCTGGACCGACGCTGAGCCTAGGGGAGTTGTCGGAGAATTTATCTCTGTTGGGTCAGCCAGTTTGGCACCCTAGTTGTACTCAAGAAAAGCTAATTAATAAAATTCTCCTCTGCTGCACTGGTTTTCCCGCATTGGGTTTTTCTGGGGACAATTGTCCAAAAATAATTGTGCTGATGTGTTTGATTCTTGTGCATGTATTTGTTTATGTTTAATGATGTGATGTCTGCAGTAGAATTTATTTTAATATTTACTAAAGGGATTTCGTAAATACCTTATTGAAGAATAAGTAGGTAAAATAAATCAGTTGCTGCAGTAATAGAATTTTCACATGGTATCAAAGCAAGGAATCAGAGACAGGAAGGGAAAATCAATTATGGGTCGAGATCATGATGCAGAGGCATCTATGTCAGAAGACTCGTGCAGATTTTCAGACAATTGCACAAGAGATAGTAATTTCGATTTCTCTATGCTGGCTTCCAGACTGGAAGAAGAAGTTGCTTGTGTGACAAGCTCTGCATCATCAAAGGTATGGTATATAGACAATGGAGCCTCCTGGCATATGACAGGAATCCGGGAATGTTTCTCAGATTATCAGGGGGAAAGGATGAATTTTCAGATCACCATGCGGAATAAGGCAAAATGTACTCCAATAGCGAAGGGTACCATAGTTTTTCAAACAGAAACTAGAGAGCAGTTTCGTGCTACCAATGTGTTGCATGTGCCAGGACTAGGGATGAACTTACTTTGCGTATCACAACTTCAAAGCAAGGGCTCTGACGTTTTCTTCATTAAGGAGAAAGTATACGTCAAACACCCGCGTTGGAAAAAGAAACAGGAGAGCAGTTTTGTGCTACCTGTTGACCACTACGTGTCAACTTCCCATAGCAGTACACCCCCTTTTTCGCAAAAGGGATAGCGCTTGATTGACGTGTCTGTGCCATTCAACAGTCATCGTCGACTTGATCATATTATGTTGTAAACCCAGTCTACATGTGTGAATTGTAAATAATCTTAGCAGAGCTGAGTCATGTATGTAAATTGCCTAGGTGGACCTAATTTTCTAGTGATAATCTATGTTCCGGAAGGTTTTTTGTCTCACCGATCCATGATCGGCAGAGTTTTCCTTCAGCTAACCCCAAAGCCGGAATGAATTTTGTCATTAGAATCTTAGGGGAATCCTAGTGCGTTGATCTGCTAGATTATAATTGGTCGCAGAACTGGGTGATCTATGAGGGTCTATGTCAAATGGGTTTTCCCTCTTAAGATGTAAAATTGTAGAAGTCATGATGTAAAGTGTTTTGAGGGTAAGAAAATATTTTAATCCCCTCATAAGTCCTAGGTCCTAGGTGATTTTTCCAAAGGCTAAGTTCGATGATCCATTTAAAAATAAAAATTAAAAAAATTAAGAAAATTAAAAAATCAAATAATAG